>RJWJ010011121.1:29245-45290 GCA_004363605.1 Indri indri
GGGGCCGGAGGCATTTGCTCCAGGGCGGGGGGCGGGGAGGGGGAGAGTGTTGAGTGACGGTGGGCACTTGGGCACTTATCTAGCAGCAGGACCAAGGGTGGGGGAGGAGCTAGGAGAAGCGATTTAGTCAATTCTAGGGGTCTTCCCTCATACCAGAGCTGAGATGGGGGAGGGTCGCCGCAAATGCTGGTAGGGGCTGTCTCTCTATGTCTGTGCGCGTGGAGGTCTCCCCCTGCGTCCCCCTCTCTGCCTTTCCACATTCCTCCGTGTACATTCTCAGCTGACACCTTCATTTTTTTCCTCTCAGAACTGTGGATGCTTCCATCTTCCTAACCCTGGGGTAGGATGTGGGGAAGGGAGGCACAGCCTTGCCGGTCCAATCCCCCTCACCCGGTTGTAATGGGGAGGGGTGCTCTGACACCTTCCACATGTTTTGATGAGTAATTGCTTCTTAATGACCTTGTTACCTGGGCTAGGGTGGGCTGGGGATCTGGGTGGCCCCCAAAGTCAGGGGCTTTGATGGGGGGGGGGGCTTCTGGACCCTCCTCTTATCCAGGCCTGGGGGAGTTGTTTTGAAAGGAAGCATTTGCTCAGGAGTACCCCTGCCTGTCTCCCTCTACAGAAAATCTCCCTGGGCACATTTTTCTGGTCAGGTGAAGCCAGCCAGCCTTAAAGGGCCGTATAACCCTGAATCTTGTCTCCTTTAACCTCCACCTCTCCAAGTCTCTCTTCCACAGGCTTAGCCACCCTGTGCGCTTTTGGGGCTAAAAATAGCACCATTTGCTCACTAGCTCAAAGAATTTGTCTTCTTTCTCTCCCTCCTGACCTCTGGGCTCATTGGCCCTAGGGGAGCTGGCTGTCGAGCCCTCATACCCTGCTGTGGCTGTGGGAGCCCTCTCTAACTTACATGCGCCTCTCAGGGGTAAATAGTGTCAGCAGACATAGGGGATGGCTCCTGGTGGATCCATCTGCCTCCTTCGGGGATTTGGGGGAGATCCTGCTCAGGAAAGAAAGGAAGGCAAGCAAATTGCCACGTACTGAGGGGATTCCACAGTTCCCTCTCTTTAATGAGGATGGTTGGGACCTGAACCATGAAGAAAAGGTGACATAGGGGTCACTGCTTCTAGTCACTGTGGTCCACTGCTTACATCTGTCCTGAGGGGGTTAGGCTCTGCTTGCCAGTGCTTCTTTCTGAATCACATAGCATTGCTTCCCCTCTTCTACCAGACCGTGTGTGTGTGTGTGTGTGTGTGTGTGTGTGTGTGTGTGACATTTAATGAAGGCCCTGGTTGGGTGGGGGCAGAGGAGGCAGGATATTTTTAGGGGGATGATCCCTGATCAGAGTCTAGGCCTGCTGCCTCTGCTTCCATGAAGGAATGGGAGGTTATCCTGTGTCTCCCTCTGGAGGATATCTTTTTTGGGGGGACAGGCCCAAGGCCCCCTTTATTCTATACCAGACTGGTATGCATTGCAGTATTTGTGGACTCCCTTTTTCTTGATTCTTGGATGAGGAGCAGAAAGGATTAAGGGGGATTAGGAAGGGAGGCCCCTGGAGGAATTAGATGCAACCATAGACCTTAGACCCTCACTCTGGAAAGTATGAGTCTGATCAGTCATTTCCATTCCCACCCTATTAGTGAAGGGGGGCCCATATATGACGTTCTGAAGGCAGGTGGCAGTGGCCAGTCATCACCCTTTTTCAGTTTTCAGTCTGCCCTCTTCTCCATTCTACTTGGGTCCCAGTTCTCCCTTTTCTGGGTCTTCCCTTGTTTGTCTGGAGAGAGAAAATGTGGACCTAGCCATTGGAATTAGTTTAAACACAAACAGAGAGGTCTCAGGAATCTCTGTTTTGGGACGATGCTGGCCAACAGCATCCGAGTATGCCCCCTGTTCGTCCTCTTGTCTCTTGCCATTTCTTGCTTCTTTCGGATTTCAATATAATAGGAAGGAAGGAAACTAATATTTATAGACTATCTACGATGAGATTAAATTCTCACATTGACTCTGAGAAATAAGAGATTTTCCCAAGTTAATTATCCCCAATTTAAATATGAGGGCACTGAAGCTTAGGGAGGTTAAGTAACCTGCCCGAGATTGGTTAGTAAGTGGCGGAGTTGGGATTTCAACTGAGATCATCTAACTGTTGTGTGCTTTGTACTGAATCAGTATTCTTCTTGCCAGTATCCCTTTCTGTGGCTCACCCTAAAGAGCATCCAGAGATGGCTTTTGTTTTAGGACCTTATGGGATAGTATAAGGCATCTTACCATATTACTATCACTACAATATTAATAGCTAATATTTATTTGTCACTTTTTATGTGCTGGGTATATGGTAAGGAGCATGTATGCATTATGCCATTTAATCTTTACTCTCCCCCTTTTAAATAAGAAGAAGCTGAGGCCTGGATATTCAGAAACATGCCTGTGGTCACTTAGCTAGTATTTGCCAACGCAGGAAGTTAAACCGAAGTCTGTCTGACCCTGGAAGCTGAGCTTTTACCCACCAGGCTATGTTGGGAGAAAATCCCTCCTTGTTGAGACCTATGAACATGGAACCTGAGGGAAGAACAGTGGAAACCCCACTTTTAGATGCCATCAGTGGACTAAAGGCAACAGGTTGGAGAGCTTGTCCTCCTGCGTATCCTCCTCAAGCTCTGTCCCCAGTAAGAAACCCAGATGAGACTAAAGAAGGGAATTCTGCTCATATTTCCTGTTTTGTTCTTTGCAGGTTGGTGGTAAAGCATGGGGTCTGGACTTGAAGGGGGTCCCGGGGGTCAGGAGAAGGGCTCAGGGTAGGTAGCTGTGACTGTGGAGCAAATCCCATGAGCCGGTCTCCAAGGTCAGAGTAAGGGGACTTCTACTCGAATGACCCACAGGTGGTCCACATAGTCATCCCTATTTACTGTATAGAGGCTTGAAGCAAGGAGACCATCTCTGTACCACATGCCGAGGCAGGGCTCTGGGTTGGGAGGAGCTTTATATTGGCTTTCTTTACCATCTTAGGACTTACAACTTCCTTTTTCTCCCTCTTGGTTTTTTATAGATCTCCAGAGGCTCGTGGAAGAGAAGTAGGCGGCCCTTCCTGGGTTATCCTGGCCTAGCCCCACCAACCTGGCTCCCCCTCCCCTTCCCATCCCCCCTGCTCTCCCTCTCCCTTCCTCACCCACCCAACTGAACTGGGTGTAGGCCAAAGCTCCTCTCCCTCCTTCCCCTCCTAGACACTCACTGGCCAGGTCCTATTTCCTCTTATTCTGTGCCCAAAGATACTGGAACACACTCCTAACTGCGGGGACGGGTCTTCTTGACTCCACAAGTGCTTGAGCAAAAATTGGAAAAGAAGCAGGGAGTTTGGGGAGATCTGTTGAAGTGCCCTAAAGCCCCATCATGGAAGAGGGCTTCCGAGACCGGGCAGCTTTCATCCGTGGGGCCAAAGACATTGCCAAGGAAGTCAAGAAGCATGCGGCCAAGAAGGTGGTGAAGGGCCTGGACAGAGTCCAGGATGAATATTCCCGAAGATCCTACTCCCGCTTTGAGGAGGATGATGACGACGATGACTTCCCTGCTCCCACTGATGGCTATTATCGTGGGGAGGGGGCTCAGGATGAGGAGGAAGGTGGCGCATCTAGTGATGCCACTGAGGGCCATGATGAGGATGACGAGATCTACGAGGGGGAATATCAGGGTATCCCCCGGGCAGATTCTGGGGGCAAAGGCGAGCGGATGGCAGATGGGGCACCCCTGGCTGGAGTGAGGGGGGGCTTGAGCGATGGGGAGGGCCCCCCTGGGGGCCGAGGAGAGGCACAGCGGCGGAAAGAACGAGAAGAACTGGCCCAGCAGTATGAAGCCATCCTACGGGAGTGTGGTCACGGCCGTTTCCAGTGGACACTGTATTTCGTGCTTGGTCTGGCACTGATGGCTGATGGTGTTGAGGTCTTTGTGGTGGGCTTCGTGCTGCCCAGTGCCGAGAAAGACATGTGCCTGTCTGACTCCAACAAAGGCATGCTGGGTAAGACACACTGGGGGACACTCCAGCCCTATCCTGTCTCCAACTCTGGAAACCCCGCTGCTCCTGGGAACTGCTCCTGTCCTTACCACTGGGCTCCTTAGGACCCTGCTCCCAAGATGTTCCAGAGGGCTCAGGATTCCTCTGCACACTCTCCCTCTTCTTAGGGTTGGGTGAGAGTGAAGTTGTATATGAAAGAGGGGTTGGGCCAGTGGTTGGGTGGTGGTCGGCTTAGGTAGTTCTGCAGGAGGTAACTGGTGGGATGGGCCACTGTTTAATGTTTCTTCATAGGCTTCCCTCTTGTTATCCTGTTCCCTTTCCCTGATTGGGGAACAAGAAGCCAGTATGCAAACTCCCTGGTATAAATGGGGAGGGTCAGTTTGGGCTGGTGGAGGTAGGGGAAAGGTCCTGGGCCTTCTGCCGGAGATGCTGGTTATGCTTGCTCTTACCCAGACTTAGGAGTTTCCAGGAGCCAGTGAGTGGTCTCTTATGGCCTTTTCTGATAGGGACCCTGGGGAGGAAATCCCCTAGACTCACTGAGAAAGAATCTAGGCCTTCCTCTGTCACTGGCTTGCCATCGGCTCTTGGACAAGTCTCTTCTCCTTGGGGCTTTGTTTGGGCTTGGGTAAAATGTAGTTTGGAGTACATGATTTTTAAATTTAATTCCAGTTCTGATTTATGAAGGAAGTAAGAAACAGCGGAGTTTTAGGATCAGAAGTACTGGAACTGGAAGGAATAAAGGATAGATTTTGTGTGGGGGATTTCCTGGGAAGACTGAAGCAATTAGAGCTCCTTTCCCAAGGAGAAAAGGAGGGCAGCAAAGCAGGGAGGATAGAGAGGAGCCCAGGCCAGTCTGGGAATCCAGGCAGACTCCCCCTAGGTGAGCCAGGGATGGGGTTGGGGTGTGTGTGTGTGTGAGAGAGAGAGAGATGGAGGAGATGAAGTGTGTGAGGGAGAGTGAGAAAGAGAGAGAAAAAGAGAGAGGAGAGTGGGAGAGGAGAGTGGAGAGTTCTGGGGTTCCCGCATATCTGCATTTCTGCCTTTGAACCCCTGGTCTGCGGAGGTGACCTTCCATCTTTGCTCACACAATTCATTTTCTCTCACTAGCTCTTATCTCTGGGTAGACTTAGCTTCTAGAAGTTCTTTATGTCTTTGATCCATTCAGCTGCGTTTCAGCTTCTTTAATGCTCAACTAATGGGAAAATTGAGTTGTGTCTGCTCATACCCCGTCTGCCTGTTTTCCTCCTCCTTCTAGGCCTCATCGTCTACCTGGGCATGATGGTGGGAGCCTTCCTCTGGGGAGGTCTGGCTGATCGGCTGGGTCGAAGACAGTGTCTGCTCATCTCACTCTCAGTCAACAGCGTCTTTGCCTTCTTCTCATCTTTCGTCCAGGGTTATGGCACTTTCCTCTTCTGCCGCCTCCTTTCCGGGGTTGGGTGAGTGTCCACTTCCTAAGCTCCTGGGGGGCAGGACTATGCCTGGGTCAGTGTTATATCTTTAGGGCCCAGCACAGTGCCAGGCACACCAGATGCATCTTAAATGGGTGGGAGTTAAATGAATGAGTGAATTTCTTTCTCCCCGCCACCGTCTTCAGGCCAGGTGGAGTGTCCTGGCCGGTTCTCCCTGTCCTGGATCTGTCTGCAGCTGTCCAGAATGCCATTCCATGCCTGGTCCACCCCACCTCTAGTTCCATTTCTGAGCCTACTTCCACGAAGAGGCCTAGTGGGCCCAGGCCTCTCCCCTGGGCTCCTGTGGATCCTAGAGTTATCCCCTCGAGTCTGCACACTTCCTACACTTGACAACAAACCCTGCTAACACTCACACCTGCCAGAGCGCTGAAGCCGTGCTGCACAGCCCTACGCTTCCCCGAGCACACCAGGCACTCAACCTCTTCTGGCCTGCTCCCACAATGCCTGTCGTCAGACTCCTGCCCTTCCTTTCTCTCTGGAGATGTTCCCTCTTTTCTGCAATCATCTTTCTTCCCTTCCAATTCTGTAGTCATCTTAAAGATTTAATGTTTGCTCCTATTCTTTTGCTGGTACCTGCCTGCCTGTTTCCCATGGTGCCAAGGATGGGTGCTTGATGTCTGGCTGTGATGGGAACTTGCAGGGCATTGTTTGTGAGACGGAGTCTCTTAAAAAATCTAGAAGACGAAAGGGACTTGGGGATCCAATGTACTGGGGCAGGGGATCAGGAGTATGGCCCTTTTCTAATGCTGAATTCTTGAAATGCCCTCCAGGATTGGAGGGTCCATCCCCATTGTCTTCTCCTATTTTTCGGAGTTTCTGGCCCAGGAGAAACGTGGGGAGCATTTGAGCTGGCTCTGCATGTTTTGGATGATTGGTGGAGTATACGCAGCTGCTATGGCCTGGGCCATCATCCCCCACTATGGTGAGCAGCCCCCAGGAATCCACCCACCCCAGGCTCTGCGACGGGAGCCCCCAGCCTCTGGTCTCTCTGCTGACACTGTAACTTTGTCTCTGCCAGGGTGGAGTTTTCAGATGGGTTCTGCTTATCAATTCCACAGCTGGAGGGTCTTTGTCCTCGTCTGCGCCTTTCCCTCTGTGTTTGCCATTGGGGCTCTGACCACGCAGCCTGAGAGCCCCCGTTTCTTCCTGGAGGTGATGGGATGGGGCTGGGAGGGAGGGTGGGGTAGGGGAGGGCTGTGGAGTGTGGAGGGCAGCAAGGGCTCCTATGTTCAAACACACACTGGGTTCGGTTTGGTCCTGTGTGGCTGCCTTCCTTCCTCACAGGGTCCACACTCTGGGGGCTTTTATCTTGCTTCCTTTGCCTTGGAATATACCTCCAGAGGGGTTCTGTGGGTGAAGAAACCCCTGCTCAACCATGGGTGGCTTAAGATTTTGCAGGGAGGGGCCTTGGCCCTGGCCCTGAATTTATAGCCTAAGAGAATTTCCTACCCTCTACTCCTTCCCCCTCCAACTATATCTTGGCCCAGCAGGGTTAGGATGCTGCCTCTTCTCTGACTACATCCTTGCCCATCATTCTCCTTGTCTTCAGTTTTCACTTTCCATTTTGCCAGGGAATTCCTAGGACCTGTGCTTGCCTTTGTCCCCTAGATGGCCCCTCTCAACTCTTCTCCAAGTCTGATGATGTCTTGCTATGCTCTAGCTTGGGGCTCTTTCAGAGTGGGTGATGCATGTCCATAGGTCAGGGGTTGGTGGTAGGGTTGGGGGATGGGAGCCGTTTTGTGTCCTGTGACTCCAGAAGTCAGGCTGGAGGGAGGGGGTCTGTAACCCTGGGCCAGGGAGGGGCTGAGTTGGATGTGGGGATTTTGTCTGTGGCTCTAGAACGGGAAGCATGATGAGGCCTGGATGGTGCTGAAGCAGGTTCATGACACCAACATGCGAGCCAAGGGGCATCCTGAGCGCGTATTCTCAGTAAGCCGCAGCCCTCCCCACTCAAACCTGCAAGCCCCTGCAGCCCCAGCCCCCACCTGGCCCCTCTCTGTTTACCCCTCACCTTCTGAGACATCTTAGACCACACTCTACCTCAAGGAGATTTTTAGGGTATCATAACGTATCCCCTGCCTCCCGTTTTGCTAATGCAGGGGAAACTGAGGTACCTGGAAGAGGTTGGGAAATACAGAGTGTGTGACTGCTCACCTCTTCTCTTGACCCCAGGTAACTCACATTAAGACGATTCATCAGGAGGATGAATTGATTGAGATCCAGTCAGACACGGGGACCTGGTACCAGCGCTGGGGTGTCCGGGCCTTGAGCCTGGGGGGGCAGGTAATGGAGGATGGGATGGTGGAGAGAGAAGGGAGTGGGAGAGGTGGAGAGGAATGCAGGACTTAAGTCCGGGAGCGGGTGGGGGTGACAGATGAACTGAAGGGCGGTGGTAGGGCAGAAAAATGGGGATCTGTGGGGGCTAGAAGTTAGTACAGCCAAATTCTGACTTTGCTTTGATCCTTGCAGGTTTGGGGGAATTTCCTCTCCTGTTTTGGTCCGGAATATCGGCGTATCACTTTGATGATGATGGGTGTGTGGTTCACCATGTCATTCAGGTGAGGGGTGGAGCAGTAGGGGGGTGGTATGTGGTGGTTGTGGTGTGTGGGCTGGGAGAGGGGTAAGGGAAATGGAAATTTAGGGGACAAGCAACAAGGAGAGGTGCTGTTCAGATCCCCTCTGATCCTCCACCCAGCTCCTTGACTTCATTCGTTCATTCAACAGACTCGTATTGTAGGCTGACTGGTGTTAATTTGCTGTTCAGTGCTGGTACTGTGCTGGGATGAAATAGATGTGGTCCCAGTCTTCCTGGAGTTTACGTTTTGGTCAGGGAGCTGGATGAAACTTGCTATGAGCAGTGTGATGAGAGCCACGGTGGACAAAGGGCAAAGAGCTAAGGCAGCACTTGGGACTTGGGGGGAATCTGAGTCCAGAAGGATGAATGGAGGTCAGATAGGCTGTGGGGGGGTTTGGGAGGCCGGGGGTGGAGAAGAGTATTTTAGGCAGGGAGATGTCTAAAGAGCAAATGTCTGGGGAGCTAAGAAAGAGTATGGGGTGGGTGGGGTGGAAGAACTTAAAGTCCCCAAAACCACAGCAATTGGTGAGGGGAGGAACAGTGAGAGAGGAGGCTGGCGGGGAGCCAGTCCTGTTAGGGGCTCCCACTGCTTCTCCCTTGTTCTGGGCTGCCTGGTTCTAATCTCTGAGCCCTGTCTGTTTCCATCGCCCTTGACTCTTCAGCTACTACGGCCTGACAATCTGGTTTCCTGACATGATCCGCCATCTGCAGGCGGTGGACTACGCAGCCCGCACCAAAGTGTTCCCTGGGGAGCGTGTAGAGCATGTGACTTTTAACTTCACACTGGAGAATCAGATCCACCGAGGAGGGCAGTACTTCAATGACAAGTATGTGGGGACCTTTGAACTTCACTCCTCCTCTGTCCCTTGTACCCCTGTTTCTTTTATGAGTCTGGGAATTCCAGCGGAGGCATTTTGGGGAATATTCCTGTGGTTTCTCCTCAATGCTGAGTTTCCCATTACTTCACTAAAGGTTTGAGTCTTGAAGGAGGGTATGAGGATGAGGGGAAAGTGTTTCTCATCATCCTGGCTGTACAGGTTCATCGGGCTGCGTCTGAAGTCAGTGTCCTTTGAAGATTCCCTGTTTGAGGAGTGTTATTTCGAGGATGTCACATCTAGCAACACATTTTTCCGCAACTGCACATTCATCAACACTGTGTTTTATAACACTGGTAAGGTGGCATGGCCAGTGGGTGTCAGATCAAAGGGTTGGGTGGACCTTGATGACAGAAGGAGCCTTCCTCATTCACTAGCTTAGAGTTCTCAAGCTGAGATCTCTGGAGCCCTGTGGGAACGTGGTAGAGGAGCCTAACAGCTACCAGCAATAATTCTGAAAATCTAATGGAAATCGTGCATTTTCCTGATAGAATATGTGACAAAAACATCAAGTTTCTTTTCCTTTGGCTGGAGTTATAATAATTCAGTGAGGTGATATTAATGCACTTTTGAAGAGGGCAAAAATCACCCAAAACAGTGTCCTTGGGAAAAAGGAAAACAATAAAAGGATATTTGGTGGGGCAAAGGTTGGGAATCATTGCATTAACCCACTCTTTTAACAGTGATTCTCAAATACGAAGTGCTTGTTTTGTGAGCTACATTGAGGTTTCCCACCTCTAAATGCAGTACCGAGCTTTTCCCACTTTGCAGGAAAAAACAAAACAAAACAAAAAATTTCTTAAACCCAGGGTACTGCTACTTCTTATAGTCAGCTAGCATGGACAAAAAGAATGAATAAGAAGCAAAGACTATTAATGGGAAAACTTGGAGAAAGTCACACTGTTTGACAGACGACAGTCATTTTCTGCTGTAAAGATTCCTAGTTCCCATGGTGATGTTACTGATGTTTTGCAATGAACGCCCTGAGTCATTTTGAGAGCCCCCCACTGCTTACCCCCGTCAATGCAGAGCCCTGGGTCATAAGCAGTAGCAGCCTCCTCTCACGTTCACTGTGACTGCCTGCCTGTCTTGGCCTTCACCCCCAGACCTGTTTGAGTACAAGTTTGTGAACAGCCGTCTGGTAAACAGCACATTCCTGCACAACAAGGAGGGCTGCCCACTAGATGTGACAGGGACAGGCGAAGGTGCCTACATGGTGTACTTTGTCAGCTTCTTGGGGACGCTTGCTGTGCTTCCTGGGAACATCGTGTCTGCCCTGCTCATGGACAAGATTGGCAGGCTTAGGATGCTTGGTAAGGGGGAGAGGCTGTGTGGTGGTGTGTTGGAACTGACTGGGGGGGCCAGGAGCTGGGGGAGGCTGTCAACAGGCTCCTCACCTTGGGCTGTGGAAGAGATTGGCCAGAGAGCTCCTCTCATGTTTTCTATTTAGGGGGTGCTACAGGAAGGGGTGGGGCCTGGCACAGAAGCTTTTCTAAGGGGTAAAAAGGAGGTAGGCAGAATAGCAAGTGGTTAGGGCATAGGCTTTGAGGTTATGGGTTTTGAATCTCAGCTCTGCCGCCTGCCTTAGACAAGTCACTTAACCTCTATGAGCCTGGTTGTCTTGTCTGCAAAATGGGGATGATAATAGTCCCTGCCTCATAGGTACTATTATATGTACTAAATCAATGCATGTAAAGCATCAAGTCTCTTGGCCCATAGCTGGCATTGAATAAATGGTTGTTACTGATATTATTAATAAACGGACAATTATAAAGGAGGTTGAGGTCCTTTTGGGTACCTTGGGAAAAAGAGTCTCATCCTGGGCTGTCTTAGAGCTAGCTGATGGGACAAGATGGGTCCTAGATGGGTTTCGTTGTGGTCAGGCTCATGCTGCTCTCTCCTCTCCTGGCTCCAGCTGGCTCCAGCGTGATGTCCTGTGTCTCCTGCTTCTTCCTGTCTTTTGGGAACAGCGAGTCGGCCATGATTGCTCTGCTCTGCCTTTTTGGGGGGGTCAGCATTGCATCCTGGAATGCTCTGGATGTGTTGACTGTCGAACTCTACCCCTCAGACAAGAGGTACTTGGAGTGTGGTGGGGACCGGGCAGCAGGTCCAGGGTCTAGAGGGTAGGGGAGAAGTGTAGTGAAGAGGCTGAATGGGAAAATGATCCTTAGGGGTAAGAGGGGGATAAACTCATTGAGTTTCTCCCCTAAAAGCTGGTAGCTTTTGTATCCACTCCTTGAAGTCTTAACTGTTAATCTCATTTTTTGGTCTACTTTCTTCCTTATCTCCCAATTTATTTATATTCCCTCATGTACATCCCTCACCTCTCTGATCTCTTCATGCTTCCCTCTTCCTCTTGGACATTGCCCGCCATCTTCCTCACCTTCACTTCCCCACCCACCCACTCTTCCCTTGTCCCCCTCCTGGGCCCGCCCTCTGTGCTGCACACCGGACTCTGGAGCAGGACCACAGCCTTCGGCTTCCTGAATGCCCTGTGCAAGCTGGCGGCTGTGCTGGGGATCAGCATCTTCACATCCTTTGTGGGAATCACCAAGGCTGCCCCAATTCTCTTTGCCTCAGCTGCTCTTGCCCTCGGCAGCTCTCTGGCCCTGAAGCTGCCTGAGACCCGGGGCCAGGTGCTGCAGTGAGGGGGTCTCTGGGGCTTTGGGAGTGGCAGGCACACTGTGAGACCAACAACTCCTTCCTTCCCCTCCCTGCCCTGCCATCCTGGCCCCCAGAGCCCTCACTCCCCACACTCCTGTTTGGTGTCTTAGCTGTGCGTGTGTGTGTGCATGTGTGTGACCCCCGTGGGCAGGGACTACAGGGAAGGCTCCTTCATCCCAGTTTTGGGATGAAGCTCTACTCCCTTCTTCCTACTACCCTCAACTTTGCACAAGGGAAGGCTGAGCCTCACCCTTCTCCCCCCGGTGTTAGTGAGGGGCCCTCACTTCCTGCTCCAGGGGTTCCAGAACTGGCTTCCTGCCTTCCCCCTTGTTCCCTCTGCCTAGGCCCTGGTGAAACCACGGGTATGCAGTTATGCTGGGGGCTGGGGCTTGGGTGTAGACCATGGACCAAAAGAACTTCTTAGAGTTGGAAGGGCCTGGGTGCCCTCTCACACCTCCTGGGGGATGCTGGAGGAGTAGCAATAAACCTCAGGCCCCTGACCTCTTCTTCCCCCTAAATTTGGGCTGCCAATATGAGGCCTGAATTTTATGAAATTAGCTTTCTGATTCTTATTTATTTATATATTAAGTTCTGAGGCAGCTCAGCAGGACTGTGTGTGTGAATGTGTGTGTACACTTATGTATGTGTGTGTGTGTGCCATGGGGTGGGGGTGTCAATATAGTGTCCTAAAATATAAGCCAAGGGTAATCTCAACGGACACACACACAACCCTGCCTCCCATAGTACTTCCCCTAATCCCGTTTCTGTGTTGAGCCTGGGAGGGAGGAGCCCTAGGCCAGTCTGGGGTAAGAGTCCCACAGTCCAGGGGATCTGAGGGCACCGGACAAGGCCCATCTCTTTCCCTCCTCTCAAGAACCACAGGCCTCCTCTGGAGCAAGAGGCTCCACCCACTACTGCACAGATAGGAACAGCACAGCTGCTCTCCCCTGGCCCCTTGTAGGCAGGGGAGCAAGGGAGGGAGAGAAACCAGGCATATGGTCAAACCAGCAGATCAAAAAGCACAAGGAGCTGGGGCAGGGGCCCTCCTGGCAACTCCTCTGAAAGTGGGGAGAGGTTGGGCAGTAAGTGAGGGACCCCTAATGCAGGGACCAGAAGCCTCAGTTTCCCCATCTCACCCTTCCACACAATAGCCTCTGTAGGTCAGGCTGCCCTGTCCCACCCTACTCTGTGTGGCTGCTTTCTTTGGTGCCCTCTCCTCATCCTACTGTAGCTGTGATGTGTTGTAGTTTTTAGCTGTTTGTAAAATGTTTAAAAAAAAGTTAAAAGGAAAAAAGTGAAAATAACAACAAAAAAGAAAATCTAAATTTACCCTCCTCATGCTGTGTCTGGTGCCCCCACCCTGTGGTCACTCCCCCTATTTTGTAACACTGAACCAGGTGGTGACTGTTTAACTCTTTGGTGTCTGTGCTCAAGACTGCCTTCTCCAGTGCCCAGTGTACGAGTGTGTACCCTGTGCCCTCTTCCCTCACCCTTCACTTGCTGGACGTAGCCCTCTTCCCTGTATACCTGGGAGGGACCCATCCATCTCCCTTGCTCTCCTGGGGAACCCTAAACCCAACTCTGTTGATGTGAAAAATGCAATGAAAACTACTGATGAAAAATAAAAAGAAAATGAATCCTTAAAATACAAAATGGCTATCTGCTTCTATGCCTCTTCACCCACGTCCGACTCTCCTAACAGTCTCGGGAGGGTAAAATGGTGAGATGGAACAACAACGCCCTCCAAACTGGAAGCCAGAATAACATGATGTATCACATTTACTTCCTAAATTGGTCTCTGTACCCTGACCTTTCCACTTCTACTGATGAAGCGCCCTCAAAAGTCTCCCAGATTTGAAAACTTGGAGTAGTTTCTCAAGAATAGAACCAACTTTGCTCCAAATCTTCTGGTGTGCCTTTTATAGATTCCAGACTCCATTCTTGACTTGTGTAATTAGAATCCTTTATTTTTTTGGAAGTGTGGGGACCTTGAATGTACATATTAAACATGCTCCCTTGGGAATTCTTACCTAAGAAGAAATCTGAAAACCAGAGACACTGCCCCTTTTCTCTATGTGACATGGGGGAATCTGGACTCTAGCTGCTGGTGGTGGAGGGACAAGGGGCGATTTGAGGGGCCTGCACCAGAGACATGTGTTTGTTCCTAAGGGGATTTGCAAGGAATGGGTTGGAGGCTACAAAATAGGGTGTGTGCAACTTTGTGCTTTTGGTTGACCCCATGCCCTTGGGAGTTACCCTAGACTCCCCTTTCACTCCAGTCCATTTCTGTTCTAATCAACTCATTTTCTTTTTTTTTAATGGTAGCTCTCAAATCAACTCCTTCCTTTCCATTTCCGCAATTGACCTCTAAGTCAGGGTTCTACCTTTACTCTTATGCATTCTAAACTCTTTAGCCAGAAATGGTCAAGATATATATTAACCAAGGCATTTCTCTGATAATTTCCACATTGAGATTATTGGAAAGTTGCTTCTGCAGATATTACTTGAGCTCCCCTCAAAAATATGACCTTTGGAAGGCTCACAAGAAAAAAGGGCTACATAAAGATTTCTCTATCTTCTGTGATCATTTTCAGGTTCTTCTCCTTTTTCCACTACTTTAGCAGTCCTATCCTCTCCTTTCAGGTTAATTCTGTGCTTTCCTTTAAAGGTCCAAATAGGTCACTTCCCCCATGAAGCTCTGACTGCCCTGGTCTACAGATATCTTTCTCCCAAGAACACCTATAGTACTGACTCAAAAGTCCATTAAGAACACAGCAATGCAATTCATATTGTAATTTCTCTTTTAATGTACAGAATTATTTCCAATTCATCAGGTCTGATGCAGTTCCTTAGTCACGATTTATTAATAACATGGAACAACTGGGCAAGAACAGTAGTAAGTGACTCTGCTCTTTCCTTGGTTTATCTTTGACCTGAAACGAGCTGCTATTCTGGAGAATACGTAGGGACCCCAAAAGAATGGGGTCCAGGGATCCTTTGTCCCTTACAAATTCCGGACTATACTGAGGGGAAGGCCTCAGTAGTTCATTCTCACCCAGCCCAGTCGATCCTGGTCCTCCTCCTCTCTTGGGTTCAGGGGGTTCCTCGAGTTTTCTTGTTCCCACCCAGGCAGGGAGGGCTAGAGTCCAGCTGAGGGTTCTCCCTCCACTGGGCAGGGGTCCGCGCCTGGATGGCAAGCGCATGGACCGGCCCGGCCAGCTCCTCGGACAGGGCCGCGTGTACCAGCCTGTGCCGTTGCAAGGGGCTCAGTCCCTCGAAACAAGAGCTCACCACCGCCACTCGGAAATGCGTCTCGCTGCCCGGTGGGACCGCATGGCCGCCACTCTCGTTGCGAAGCTCCAGCACCTCGGGACTCAGGGCCTGCTCCAACTTGGCGCGAATGGCGGCCTCCACCGGACCGATGGTTCCGGATCCCGCGCTGGCCCGGGACAAACAGACGCTGCCAGCCATGGAGACAAAGCGCGGGACCAGCCGCCCACTCAGCATCGGCTACCGCAGAGAAGCGGACGCACGGAGTGAGGGTCAGGGCCTCCCGCTTGGTGAGGGCCGAGTGTTACCACCCGCCCCGCAGTCCCCGCCGCAACTGTCCCCAACTCCCCAGACGCCCCACCCCCCACGACATCTACACCCGGGCCCGGTAGGAAGCCCGCCTAGACACTACACAGGGAGACCAGAGACACCGCCCCTTTTCTCTGTGTGACGTGGGGGAATCTGGCCTCTAGCTGCGGGTAGTGAAGGGACAAGGGCGATTAAAGAGGCCCGCACCGGAGGCGCGTTCTTTCCTAAGGGGATTTGCAAGGCTGGAGGCTGCAAAAGTAGGGTGTGTGCAACTTTGTGCTTTTGGTTGACCCAATGACCCTGTGACCCCTCTGAACCCCAGGCTGGCCCCTTTCTACCTGCCGCTTAGCCTCGGCTACTGCAATTTCAGCTCTGGATCAGGACTCCTGGCGTTCCGGGAATAATGCAGCGCTGGCGTCCTGAACCGCGCTGGGAAATGGAGTCCTTCTGCGCCTTAGCAGGGCCGGCAGGCGCCGCGCGGTGCCCGAGGGCTCATGGGAACTGTAGTCTCGGTTTCCCGACTCGCGAGGTCGCCGAAGTCCTCAACCAGAGCCCGCAAAGAAAAAGGGATTTCCTGCGCAGCTGGGGTTGGGATTATTCGTCCTATTTATTGCCAATAGATCCTGTAGATCATCTAGCCCAACTCCTTTATTTCACATACAAGAAAATGGAAGTGTGTTCCATTTCCTGAATACATAATTATTGTGCGCCAGGCCAGTGCTGGAGGCTGGGGAGTAAAGACAGGCCCTGTCCTCAAGGAGTTTACAGAACACTGGAGAAGATGGACAAGTGAGCGGACAATAGCAATACCGCGTGCTAAGTATTGTGATGAGACTAAGCAAACAATGCTAAGGAGCCGTGTCATCCGGACTTTGGGGGG
>RJWJ010011122.1:0-45196 GCA_004363605.1 Indri indri
CCCCCTTCCCCCTCCCGCCCTACCCGACATCCGGCAAAGGACATGAACAGAAACTTTTCAAAAGACAGAATAATGGCCAAAAAACATATGAAAAAATGCTCAACATCTCTAATCATCAGGGAAATGCAAATCAAAACCCCTCTTTCTTTTAAACCAAGCTCCTCAAATGACCATTCTTACAGCTTTCACAGCCACTGTCTTCTTTGAGCTACCAATACTTCTTGCTAGCCAAATTCAACTCTCTCACTCTCTCTCTCTACATCTTTATAAGACTACGTCTTTCTAACTCTTTTTGATTTCTAGACTTGTGCTTCTTTTTGACCTTCACTTATTTACACAATTTTGGCTCCTTATTACATGCTCTTACCACTTCTACCAATTTCCTCAACTGTAAAATGAAGTCATAAAACATTATACTTATGGTTCCCTCTTCTATTCCTCAAATCACTCCATTTTTTTTCCTCCTTAGCTACATTCTTACTTTCAATATATCCCTTTTTTCATCCTTCCTATCTAAAGACAAATCTAATGACAATTAGTCTTCTAAAATTTCTCCAAATGCTCTTTCTTCTGTCTGAAAGTCCCCTTCTCTCTCCATGTGTCTGGGGATTAGAATTCATCCCTCAGGACTCAGGTCAAGGATCGAGACATTGAAAAGTCACCAACAGAAAAGGTTGATGTTTCTGCCGTGTGAAGGAGGAATAAAGATATTCTTAGATATACATGAAAGCTTAACGAATACTATTCTAAATACATTTCTGGAAAACGTCTTTGAAGAAGTATATCGCATAAGCAAAACTGAATCTGAGTAGTACCCTCAGGAAGGGAGAAGACAGGATGGAGCAGAAAACCACTAGGAAAGTTAAAAGTAAGTGAGACTGAGAATAAATCTAAACAATTACAGGTGATGTCCGTGAAATTAACTGCCATTAAGAAAAAATTGTTCAGATAGAACTGGGAGATATAAGATACAATTATGATAATAAAATAGCAACCTTAAGCTACAATTTCCAATTATTTTAGCAAAACCTGAGTGGCGCATGGAGAAAAGAGTGCAACTAGCAACGGCAGGAAGTTAAACCAGGCTCTTATCTTGTTCAAGACAGGAAAACTATTCACACAATAATTATTAATTTTGATAGATAATTCAAATGATGTCTGTTAAATATGTAAGCATAACTATCACTAGACTATACCTGAAATGTATCATTTCCAAACTACTTAAGAAGAAACACAGAGAATTAATTAAGGAGGACTAGAAGAGGAAATTAAAATTTTAAATATGATATAAATATGTCCCCAAAGGACTAAAGAGGTCAGAAGTTACAATGAACATATTAATACAATTTATGAATTAAAAATAAAGATTATTTAAGCTAAAAAATAGCTCATTATTATTTCCAAAGAAAGTATATAAAACAGAATGACATAGAAAGGTTAAAAATAAAATCTGGGAAAAAAATAAATCAGTAAAATGAATTTTTAAAAATTAGAAATAATACTATCTCAACAAGAATATGTGTAAATAACTCTGTCAGCAACTCATGTATAAAGAAATACAAATGGCCAACAAATATGGAAACATGCTCTCTTATGTTTAAGAAATTAAAAACTAAGTGATAAAGAGATGCAACTTTGCATATATCAGATTGGCAAAGATTTAAGTGTTTGAGAACATCCGATGTTTGCCAATACGGAAACAGGCCCACTCAAACATTATTTTGGCGACTATAAACTGAAATAAGATTTTTGGAGAGCAATTTGGCAGTAGCTTCAAAATTTTTTATATATTCACTTTGATCCAGCTATTTCATTTCTAGGAATTCGACCTACAGATAAAATTACAAAATGGTACAAAGATATATTTGCAAGGATGTTCTTTGCTGTATTTTATAGGGCAAAACACAGAAAGAATCCATATATTCATTAATGGTGAGCAAAATAGACAAATTTTTATATATCCCTACAATAAGATCTTAATAACACACAACTTTGTCAGAGTATCAGGACTCATAGGACTTCCAGGTTCGGCCATAGTTGGTATGTCAAAGAGCTCCCTGCCCCTTCTGGCAATTCAAGCCACACATACACATGCACCCCATCTCCTTCCCAGTGAGCACCCTTCTAAGGTTCTTGGTGTCTTTTGATTACAGTAGACTTAAGTGAGGCAATCCCAAGTCATCAGACTGGTCATAACAACGCTGGACTACAAAAATGAGGCTTCAAGTCTGGCCTTTCTCCCATACGTTAATTTAGTTAACAATATTCTCAGCACTTTTATGTACTCTTCCACCTGGGCAATAGGTTACTTATATTTACATAACTAATGCAGTCCACTTCAATCATGATTCCCTTAATAATACTAATTAAAACCTCCAAAGCGTCATGTTATTAACTCTAGACAGAGGATACTAGCATATATACATGTGTATACAAACAAGGGCACACGTACCTTTATCATAAATGTGGGTCTATTCATTGACACTTTATTCGTTCTAGTCAATGAATTGATTACTGTAACAATACTATGATGCTTTAATTATTATAGTTTTATAGTATGCTGACATATGGCGGGGTACATTCATTCCGTTTTGATGTTTTCAAATAGTCTTGCCTATTTTACCCTTTTCTGGAACTCTAAAAACTCCTTGTCAAGTTTAATAAAATACCCTGTTGGGTCTTTGTGCTCCACTGAATTTTTAAAATAATTTTCTAATAATTTGCATCTTCATGAAATTGAATGTTTCTATCCAGGAACATAGTATATCCCTGTCTTTATCCATCAGTACAATGTTACTGTTGTCTTCATATAGATCTTGTATATTTCCTGTTAGGTATTTTATAGTTTTGTTACCATGATGGGACTATTTACTGTATTAACTGATTATAAACATTGATTAGGAAAGCTAATGATCATTGTATGTTGAGAGTGTAATGAGCCACTTTACTATTGTCTTATAGTTTTAAATTTGACTCTCGAATTTTCTAGGGAGATATATTGTTTTATGAATGGTGAAAATTCACCTCATTGCCATTGCCTATAGCTTTTATTTAATTATTCGCATCATGCTATAATGGCTGTAACCTCCAATATATAACTAAACAGTACTGGTTAGAGTAAGCATTCTTGTTTTGTGGTTTTTTTTAGTTAAAAAAGTGTTTAGCTGTGAATAACTCAAGTTTACCTCCCCTACTATGAGTCTGCAGGTTCCTGGTTTTGATACAATTGCCCAATTCAAGTGTCAAAATGAGTCTGGCTCTTTAGATCTTTCTCAACATCATCCTTAATATGTTGGGTTTTTCCTTAGGCTTCTTACTTCTTGGTTGAAAATGGCTCTTTCTCATAATCAAGACAAAAAGTTGAAGGACAAAGAAGAATAGTCTTATGTCTTCTTTTGTCAAGAAATTGAAAGATTCTCAGAATGCACAGAAGACATCTGTGTACCATCAAGTGAACAGAACTCAGTCCTGGGACGACCTCCAAAATCAGAACAGGCTAAGAAAAGCAGCATTTATCTAGGCACTTTGTCTCCCTGAAAGACATTGACAGGCAGAAAACTAACATTGTTCGCCACATTGACTTTCCAGCGATCTGTTGAATGTTTCAATAATTGTTAGGATGTATGCTATAATTTTGTGATACAGAGTTTTATCAGCCTGAGGGAGCTGTTTTCTTAGTTTGACGAAGCTTTCTAAAATCGGGAATGAACATTAAATGCTATCAAAACCCTTGTGGCATCTATGAGAGGATAACATGTTTGTTTTTTCGATTAATATGTTAGAATAATAGATTCCAATTATTGAATCATTCTTGCAATCCTGGGATAAACTATGCTTGGAATGTGGCCATTCTGTTAATCCATTACTGTATTTAATTTGAAAATACCATGCTCATATTTTTCGCATCAATGCTCACATGTGAAATTGATCTATAGCTTCCTTTACGCTGTCTTTGTCCAGTTTTCATGAGAATTCTGTGGCCACATAGAATGAGTTCGGTAACTTCCCACCTTTTTCCATTTGAATAGTTTGAATAGATTTACCTTTTCCTTGAAGATTTGGTAGGATTCTTCTTTTTAATAATTTAAGCCTAGCTGCCTTATTAATGTGATGGATCTGTAGTTATGTTTTCTGTTTTCTCTTGATCCTTAGTACCCTTAGGTTTTTTTGTCTCTTCTCAAAACAGTGGTTATTTTTCTAGTTTGTGGAGTGATATGCTTTATTTTCAATTTCTTTTTCCTAATATATGCATTTCATTAAAAACTGGACTCTAAGGATCGTCAGAGGGCACATGATGTTTCAGTGATGGACTGCATATACAATGGTGGTCCCAGAAGATTATATTGGATTTTACTGCACCTTTCCTGTGTTTACGTATGTTTAGATACACAAATACTTCCCATCGTGTTTCAATTACCTGCAGTATTTAGTACAGTGACATGCTGTACAGGTTTGTAGCCTGGGGCAATAGGCTATACCATGCAGCCCAATGGTGTAGTAGACTACACCATCTAGGTTTGCATAAGTGCACTATGTTTGCACAACTGTTGTCGAAACCAAGGAGTTTCAGCCTAGGTCCACTTTCTTGTCGCACAAAGATCCAATTATTGAGACAGGGATGATTGCCAAGGAAGAAAAGAGTTTTTTAATACGAAAAACTTCGGAAGAACTGGAAAGCTGCCTCGAATCTGTCTCTTCAACTAATAGAGATCATGGGCTTTTTCATTTCAAAATATTATGTGGGTATAAATGTTTTTCGTTGCATGTATTCATTTTGTTATGCTTGAGTCAGGGTTATGTGCCCATCACTCCAACAGTGTTCGCTGTACCCCGTCAGGTAGGTTTTCACCCAACCCTTCCTCCCACCTTCTGCCAATTGGTTTCCAGTGAGCTTTACTTCCCCCTATGCACATGTGAGCTCATCAGTCAGTTCCAATTTAATAGTGAGTATGCATGGTATTTGTTTTTGCATTCTTTAGACACTTCACTTAGGATAATGGCCTCCAGTTCCACCCAAATTGTTGCAAAAGGCCTTAATTCATCCTTCTTGGCTGCATAACATTCCATAGTATACATGTACCACATTTTGTTAATCCACTCATGAACTGATGGGCACTTGGGTTGATTCCACATCCTTAAAGAACCAAAAATAGACCTACCATTTGACCCAGCAATCCCACTACCAGGTATTTGCCCAAAGGAAAAGAAGTCATTTTATCAAAAAGACACCTGTATGGAAATGTTTATTGCAGCATAATTCGCAACTGCAAACATGGTCTTTTAAAGGAGAGATCACATGCCTTGAGACAGGCCACAGTGTATAATAACTAACGAAGGGCTACATACATTGGGGGAAGGTTGTGGAGGATGGTGAATCTTGGTGTCAAGAAGTCTGCCCAGGGGACTTCAAAAATCTCAGCTCCTTTGTCTTGCAAAACATCTACCATTTCTGGAAAACAACTCAAAAGGTCAAGTAACTAAGAGAAAGGATTATAAGAAAACATTTAGGGGTCATTGAGCTGGTTACATAACAAAATCACCTGACAACACATTTCTCAGAACATATCCCTGTCATTAAGCAACACATTGCTGTTTTGACGTTTCATCAGTTTTGACGTTTTTGCTCACATTTTCATTCCTTCACAAATTGTCATTTCAATATTCATTTCCTCTTTGAGTTATTTAAAATATTTTTTTCAAAATATATTCATATGAATAGTAGGGTGTATTTATTTTTACATTGTTTTTGTGACTATTCCCAGTAGTGGATGTTTGCTGTTTGGTGCTACCTAGCAGCTAGCCACCCCTCCAACTTTGAGGTAAGCCTCTGTTGTGTGGGTTTCAATGGGATGGCCTTGTCCTCCTCTCTGGTTACCTCGGGATAGTTAGAGAATAGCCACATGACTTCAACTTAGCCAACCTAATGCTCTCGTCCCACATTTTGAATACTGAAGGAGGTATGCCAAGCTGTATTAATAGGAACAAGTGAGAAAGTGTTTACAGAGGTAAGGACAGCAGTAAGATTCCAGTGGTACCAAGTGTCTAACGACAGCAATGCACAAGGTGACACCTTATCTAGACCTTGGTTATCTTTCCTGGTGTCTGGCCTGGACGCTTTTGCATCTTGCCTGGTTCTCCAGCCTATGGTTGATTCTGTAAGCTCCCTGATAGCCTTCCAATAACTTTCTTTACTTTTTAAAAAAATCCATAGTAAGTTCTGTTGGTTGCAACCAAGAGGTACTTTTATTGGTAATTTAAAATTTCCTGCATTAGAGCTAGTAAATATTGGCTATAAAAATTCTGCTTTATGGGAATTTATGGAGATTTTTTTCTTGGGGGCCTAACACACAAATTTTATTAACAATATATTTTTTGCTTACTCTCAATTTATTAAACACAAGATTTTATGTACCAAACTTGTTCCTCATATAATTCAAGCCTTATATATATATTTTTTGTCCTATTCGGTTGTTAGTTTCTGAGATAAGTGGGTTTAGGTCTTACACTGTTACTATAAATCTGGCCAGGTCCTGACCATTTTGTTGGTGCACTCCCAAATGTCAGTGTCTGTAGGCGTTTCTCTTGGGCCAGTTTCCCCAGAGAAGAATCTTTCTGTTCTTTGCCAAGAGAGATACAAGGCGGGCTGCCAATATGCTGGCTGAAGAATATTAAAAGAGAGCCAAGAATATCCCCAACAGAGATGTATTTTCTTTTAATCCTCCTACCTTTAATACCATGCTTAGCCTCTGGTCTAAAACAGGCATTCTCACCTCTCCAAAGGAATAACTTTCTGCCTGCTGAAGAGTTGGGCAAGGTGGGCAGGTAGTTATGAGAGGTAAGCAGGGCACCAAGGTTTAAGTAATCATTGCACAGATTTCCAACCCTGTAATTTTAGTCACATCCCTCGCTCCTTCCTGTCCAGCTTTTCCAGGGTTCTATGATGCAGACGACCTTGCTTTTCATTTGCATTTCTTCTGCAGGCCCTTAGCATTCAGCTTTCTCCAGTGTGCTGAAAAGGTCATGTTCATCCAACTGCTTTCTTTTGTCTCAACTCTGCTGACATCTCTGACCCATAGTCTCTCCCTCAGCTCTCTTTTTCTTTATGGATACATGCGTATATGCACATAGATACATATGATGGGTTTTTAAATTGTTTTTATTATGAAATGGAGATGTTTCCTTGTTTTTTTCCTCTCTCCTTCTTGTCTTCTTTTGTAGTAATAGAAGTATTTTTATTTTTCTCTTTTTTAGTTTATATGACTTTTTCCCTGAAGGCCAGATGGGGCTGGGAATAGGGTGAGTGACAGGCAACCAGGGTATAAAATGTCAGGAGACACGTGCCCCAGAGTCCTGACCCTGTCCACGTATAACCTTGAGAATGAACACTGCCTCAAATTTTATACCCTAGAAGCCTTGCTTTCTTACCCTACTCCTGACTCTGCCAAGGGTATTTCCTTGTCTGTACTGATCTTAAAGGATAGAACTCAAACAGAAAGTCACAGGATTATTGGGCTTAGGGGTAAGAGGATGGAATTTGAGACAGATAGAAAAGCTGGAACTTAATGGAGGAAGTCCCAGAAAGAAAGGAGTCACGGGGTGGGAGCTACAAACTGTTTGCAAACTTTTTTCAAATTTTTTACTGACTCCTAAACAAAGCATGCATGAGGTGAGGCTCCAAGGAGGCTGAGACAAAATTCAACACCCCTCAGAATATTATAACATAATCCAAGGTCTCTACAAAGTATAATCCACAATGTTCGGATAAAGTATTTTTAGATTTATGAAAACATGACCTATAATAAATAGAAAAATATAGTTAATAGGGATGAAAAGTAAAAATGCCCCAGATGCCCTAAATTGAGTTAACAAAAAAGGATTTTAAAATAACAGTAATAAATACACTAAAGGAGCTATAGAAAAACATTAATGGGAAAAAATGACAATTTTAAGAATATAGAATTTCACACACTGAAACTATATTTCATGTATTGAAACTATAAATAAGAACCAAATGGAAATTCTAAAACTAAAATATGTTACAACTGAAATATTTGTTGGAGGATATTAACGGCAGATTGGACATAGCAAAAGACCAGTGAACATGAATACAAGTCAATAGAAACGCCACAAATCTAAGCACAGAGAAAAAATTGAAAAGATGAAAAGCATTCAATGACAAGTGGAACAGTGTTGTCTAATATATGCATAATTATAATCCCAGAAAGAGGAAGGTAATGGGGAGTAAAAAATACTTTGAGAATTGTTCAAAAGCAGCATCCCATTGATCCAGAAAGCTCAAACAGAATAACCACAAGCAAAACCATGTTTAGGCATATCACAAACTGTTAAACAAAAATAAAATGAAAATCTTAAAAGAAGCCAAGGGAAAGGGGCACATTAAATACAGGGAGATAGTAACAGCAATAAAACTGACTTCTCCTCCGAAACTATGGAGGCCACAAAAGAATGGAACATTATCTTTAAAGTGCTTAAAAAAAAAAACTGTCAATGTAGAATTCTATATGCAGGGGGAAAATATTTCAAAAAATGAAGGCAACATATCATTTTCAGATAAAAAGCTTAGAGACTTTGTTTTCTACAACTCCACACCGCAAAAAAAAAAAAAAAAAAAATGCTAGAAGTAGTTCTTCAGGCAAAGGTGAAATGGTATCAGATAGAAATTTACATCTATAGGAATGAATAAAGAACAGTAGAAACAGTCAATATGAAAGGAAGCATTAAAGGACTATTTTCTTCCTTTTTAAAAATTCTTGAAAATTGACTCTTTAAAGCCAAATATAATAACAGATCATAGGGTTATAACATATAGTAGTAATACATATGACAATAACAGTACAAAAGATAGAAGGGGTGTACATGGAAACATTGTTTTAAGTCTCCTACTTTATAAATGAAATGATGTTATATTAATTCAAGGTATAGAGTGATAAATTAAGGATATATATCATAATCTCTAGAGCAAACGCTAACAACAATTCTGTAGAGGTCTTGGGAAAATCAGGAAACCACTCCGGGACTGAAAGTGTCAGCCAGCAATGCTCTGAGAACTAATGGTATCCTCCTGGGTCACTAGCCCTGGACATTCCTACAAAAGCATTAGGCTATTGCCTAAACCTTTCTCCCCTCCTTAGAGAGACTCCAGGAAAAGATGTCCATATGTAATGAGTTAGAGGTAGAGGCATATGAAGCATGTAAGAAACTATCTTATTTCAGTCACCCCATGAATGATACCTAGGCTCACATTCTGAAGGCCCTCTGATCCGCATAACTGTGGTACACTGTGGTGGGCATGTAATTTCTGGAGGTCACTGGAAGAATCAGAGAAGTTTAGGACACTGCTGCAGTGGTATATGTGGACCATTCAGTTCTATCAAGAATAAGTGTGCCTAGTGGGACCAGTTTGTCTACTAATCAGCTACATTCAGCCACTTGCACAAGAGAAGTGTATCTAGTCACTCTTGGCATACTTGCCTTGAGCACCAACACACAGAAGCAAGGTAGTATGGAAAACTCCAAATATGCCTTAGGCAACTGGTTCACGGATAGAAAGTATCAGGGAAATAAACAAACACAGTTTTTAGTTTAGGAAGGTTTATGCACCCAAAAAGAGATTACGATGGAAGCTATGGTCTAAGAAAAAATGCTCTTTGTTGGGAAATGGAGTAGCACTAAAAGTAGTTACAGGGACATGAATTAACCTTAGGAAGAATTACAGATGCGTGATTTATCAGAGATGAATGAATCAAGAGATAATATTAAGGAGCCTTAACAACTGTAACCTATTCAAATTTGGTTTTATGTAGGTCCATGATCCTATGTGTGAATTACAATATGTGTAGATTAAAAACATAAAAATATGGGTCATGAACATTTTATCAATTTCAAATTGCATCCATGGTAATTAAAGCCAGAAAAAGAAAATGAAATTCTCTTTTCTTCCTCTTTCCCTCCCACTTACAAAGCATTCTCTGGGCCCTGCTCTCAGGACAGAAGATGGCATTCCTGCTTTGCCATTATG
Organism: Indri indri; assembly: GCA_004363605.1. Lineage (NCBI taxonomy): Eukaryota > Metazoa > Chordata > Mammalia > Primates > Indriidae > Indri > Indri indri. Next base: position 10,040 of record RJWJ010011122.1, read on the forward strand.
GATTAAATATTGGGACGCTGGTCATTTGTAGTGATCACTTATAGTTATTTTTCCAAAAAAGACAACCTAGTTCCAAAATTTACATTCTCTAATTGGGTAATAGGAGTAGGGCTCTGACTCAGGCCTTATTAGGAAAAATACTAGGTCTGCTATTAATCAGAACACTAACCCGAATCCATATTTCATCTTCCTTGAGAAATATTTTTAAATCTTCCTTTTATATATTAGAGTCATCAGTGTACCTTAGAGTACAGAAATGACAGAGTCCAAGAACGTCACCCCTCTGCCTTTACCTGTGTGACTTTGGGCAAGTTTCTCCATTTTTCTGAACACCAGTTTTCTTATCTGTAAAACAAAAATCTTCCATCTAAACAGTAACACTTAAACCCTCTTAGGTCACGTATTCTTTTATGACAGATAAACCTTCTCGACAGAATAATGCACAAAGCTGGACAAATACTTCTCCTCTCATGCTTTCTCGCTATTTCCTAAAGTCTGGCACCTTTCAAGACCAAGCTAACAGTAGACATTTTTATCCTTTAATCCCTTGGCTGATAAGGAAGCTCAGCATCTGACTGTTTTTAGACACTTCACCCAAAGTCCAGGCTTCCTGATGTTTTCTCATTAATGCTCCTCTACACACAGAAACTGAAGTTTCCCCTTCCCTCTCCAGCAGAGAACTAGAAAAATTAAAGAATAACTGTGAACTAGATGAAATGCCAAAACACACAAAGAGGCAAGAACTTTGGAGAAAGAGAGAAGAGGTTAAAAGGACTGAAGACTGCGGGGAAAGGAAAATAGAATGTAAGTAAGGTTATCACTGTTGGCAGAGATATGCCCATGTGAAGAAAGAGAGAGTCCCTTCCTTCCTGAAGAGGAAAGAGACTGACCAATTTCTCACCACCCTTTAGAGACCATAAGGGTTAGACACCATCACTCATTCTTTGTGTGTGTGTGTGTGTGTGTCCCTCTTCTATCCTTCTGCTCCCCAGGAGATTCTTAAATTCCTGTGTTGAAGATGGGAATTCACAGAGAGATATCTGTGAAACAAACCAACCAACCAGTTGCTTTTTCTGGATATTCCACCCCACCAACCCTCATGTCACACATTTACAAAATTTACATTTAATTTCAGGGGTTCACAGACCCCCTAATGTCCACCTATGTCTCCCAGCATGAGAACCTTCAAATTAGATAATAGCTAAACCCCTTTCTGTTCTAATATCCAGGGTCTATGCATATCTTTGCATATATTTTTTGAAGTACAACACTTAGGTTTTATATATGGAGAGAATAAACACAGACAGAATAACCATGCTCAATAACTCCAATGACCAATGGAGAACAATTCCTGGTTGTGGGGCTCACTCAGGCTCATTAGAGATCTGTATTCACCTTCACCGCTTGAAATAACCTTGCCACTTCTGGAAAAGAATAAAGAAAAAAAACGGGGATTCATACTGGACAGAATTTAACCCAACTAGAATTCAGCCAGAGAGTAAGGAACAGAGTATCTAGTAACAGTCCCAGATGGCAGTCAAGGTTTTTTCTAAGGAGATCAACTTCTAGGCACACCAGAGCCCCCCACTGGAGTGCCCAATCTTTCTCCCAACTCTACCCTGCACATTTAATCAGCACCTACATGTTCCAAGGTCAATATTCTCCTTATGAACTAACTAAACTTCATTCTTAAGGGTTTCAAATGCAACAAAAGTTGATCCACTGCAAAGATGAAAGAGCTGCTTACAGCTGTGATAATGGAAATTAAAACAATTGGACAACCTTTCTACTGGGAATTAAACTATTTTTACTAAGACCCACACATACCAGTGCACTGGAAGAGCTGACACCAAAAAAAATTAAAATAAATGATATAAAAGCAAATCCGTTCTTACATTGGGAACTTATTAAAAAAACAAAATACTTTCAGAAAGAAGCTAGTTTTTAAAGTCTTATTTCTTTCTTGAAGGAAATCCATTGCTCTAAAAATTCCTATAAAACTCCTCAGTAACTTATTCTGTGGCATAGAAACAGAAATCATGTTGTAAAGTCAATGATATTATAGGTTTATTGAAAATTTTTCATAAAATATAGTCAAAATAAAAGTTGTAAAATAGCTGATAGTTATCATGGCTTGTTGGACTAGGGTACACGTATCAGTCAGGGTCCTTACATATTACACCAAATGCAATAACTGAAGGGAATTTAATAAAGGGGCTATTTACAGGATGTATTAGTCAGGGTTCTCTAGAGAAACATAACAAAATTAATTTGTTTTATTACACCTTAAACATACAATCTGAAGGTAAGTTTATACAATATATAATATTAATATATGTGGGATTTCTTATAAGGAATTGGCTCATGCAAATTATAAAGGCTGACGAGTCCCAAGATCTATACTCAGTAAGCTGCAGACCAGGAGAGCCTATTTCCAGTAATCTAAGAGCAAAAACTGAAAAGCAGGAGAGCCAACGGTATAAATTCCAGTCCAAAGACAGTAGTTTCAAGACCCAGGAAGAGCCAGTGCTTTAGTATGAATCCAAAGGTAGGAAACGACCAATGTCCCAGCTCAAGCAGTCAGGCAGAAGGAGTTTCCTATTACTCAGCATTTTTGTTGGACTAGATTCAACTGATTGATGAGGCTACCCATGTTAGGGAAGGCAATCCCTTTTAGTCAGTCTACCAATTCAAATGCTCATCTCATTGAGAAACACCCTCACAGACACATCCAGAATAATATTGGAACAAGTGTGTGTGTACCCCATGGCTCGGTAAAGTTGACTTAAAATTACCCATCATACAAACTGACTACATTTGAGAAAACAAAGTGCCCTGGAGCCAGAAACAGTATCCCTTATCCTAGGCTAGGAACAGTCAAGAGCCATGAAAACTCCTAGGCCTGGAGAAGAGAGATTTTTGGCACATTCCTGAGAATTTAGAGGTTGCCCAGGAACTGATACTTTTGTCAGGGAAGGAACAAGGGAATAAGTACTCTAGAGATCAGCTCCCCTCCCCATCACAGAACAGGATGGAAAGAGTACATATTGAACATGAATAAGCAAAAGGAAAATATCAAGTATTATATTTAAAAATCAGGGGAACTGATGTAAGTTATAAAATCATGGCCTAAAGCTACAGCCATGCATGCTGGAATCCACTTGGGTAGTCGGAATTGTAGCAATAAAGCTGCTATAAAACAAAATGCAAGTACCGAGGCCCCATCCACATCTATCAAACAAACACTTGTGAGTCCTGATGCCAGACATAAACATATTTTTAAGTTTCTACAGATGATTCTTTCTTACATTCCTGATTTAAGGACAATATCTTGAAGGATGCTTGTTTTCATATTTATTTAGCTATTCTGGGATTATGCCCTGTTTCTAAGATAAGCTACAGGTTGAATAACCCTTCTCTAAAATGCTAGGACTAGAAATGTCTCAGATTTCAAAATCTTTTGAATTTTGTAATATTTGCATATACATAATGAGATATTTTGGAGACAGAAACCCCAGTCTAAACACAAAATCATTTATGTTTCCTATATACCTTATACACACAGACCGAAGGTAATGTCATAAAATACTTTTAACAATTTAACAATTTTGTGCATGAAGCAAAGTTTGCATACATTAAACCACTGGAAAGCAAAGGTGTCATTATCTCAGCCACCCGTGCAGACAATCTGTGGTGGACATCACCATCATTCCTGACTCTGAATTTATATGCTGCCCATAAGCCATCATTTTCTTACACTTATTTACACAAGAATGCTTAACAATCAAAAAGGACACACTATTAATACAGTGAAAAAATAATGTGTTCGGGGAAACTAAGCAGCACACTGGCATCGCCAGATGACTTGTATCAGCTGTTAGACAACAGACACACAAACAGTGGCAGGTTTCGAGAACGAACATCAGAAGCAGTTGAGGGACCAGGAAGTGAGTCCTCTAGGGACGAGGCGGCACTCTGCTGGATGGCTTTTCTCAATGTTTCCTACAGAGCCATCTGCCTCATTAACAATGGTTTTTGTCTTAGAAGTCTCTCTTTGATTGTATAAACTGACATGATTTCTTGTTCTGTAATGAATGTGTACTGCTCTGGTCCTTCAATCAGCCCATCACACCTTTTCACCATGCTGTCTATGAGCACTTTTTCTGCAGTGATAACAATGTCATCTTTGTCATCGCTATTATCATAATCACCTGGGTTCAGAACGATTTCAACTATTTTACCATCAATCAATGAGTGAACAACTAGAGCCTCATTATTGATGTTAAAAACTTCTTTGATATCTACTTCTTCCAGCTAACTGATGGACTCTGAAAGTATATTTTTTTGCTTATGTAAGAAGGTCAGACTTTTTTTCTTACTTATCATATAGAATCCTTCAAAATCCCCACCTTGATCATCATCACGGAACATGGTAACGAGCCAACTGAAAACCTTCCACACCCATGCCTGATCACTGCTGCTAACAGGCTGTTCAAGAAAGTGTTTTTACATTTGCCCTTCATTGATTTAGGAATATACTGGTCACGTGGCTGAATTAATAAAATCACATTTGGGGAAAAGTACACGGCATAAATATTATTTTTGGTCAGAATTTCAGCAAGAAGATGAGCAGAATAGTTGTCAAAGAATAACAAAATCTTGCAGTCATCCTCCAGTCCAGCTGCCCTGCAATGAACACTGAATTTGTGAATAATGAATCTTTGCCCCTGGGGGAAGTACAGGCTCAGATTCCTGCTCTTCGAGCCTTTGGTCATAACATTTTCATCAACTGATCAATACTCAACTTTGTTTTATGTGGGTTTCTGTTTAAAGAACCATATTTTATACATATTTTGATTAATTAACATTGAACTCACAGCCAACAGCACTATAATTCATGTTTGAACAAAGCTTCTCTAAAATGCATAATTTCTCCATAAGGAATATTACAGTCTTCCCGTGCTCAGGACCAACAGCCCTGAAGCACAACACTTGGCTACCATTTTAAACAGAGAAATCACCAACAAAAAGCACAAATATGTAAAATTAAAAACGTGCCACTTTTTTATAAAAATAAACAAATTTTCCATAAAAAGATACTTGTTTTGATATAGAAACTGAAATAAGAAGACAGACCATTGATTTGTTCACCTCAGCTGATAATGTACGCACCGGGAGACTGAAATTCATTGGCACTGGCACACGTGCATGTTCGCAAATGACCGTGAGAGCACCGCAAATATTATTTTAGGATTACAAGCAAATTTCATCAAGTAGGCAAATTCACAAATGAATAATGAGAATCAACTGTATAAGAATGTATAACATTCCAAGTAACAGAGATATAACAGAGTAAAATTTATTCAAGTAAAAACACTTTTGTATGAAATTGAGAAATCTTATCACACCTGGGTGAAATCAAAGAAGAGACCGTGACATTTTCTGGCAAAATATCTGAGCTACCATTGTATAAGCAGCATCCAAACAGAAATAAAAAAGCATTAGTCTGAATAAACAAAACAGTAAAGAAAAATACCCCCAATAGAATAATGGGTAAGGACATAAACCGTGTTCACAAGGAGAGAAATAAGTAACCAATGGTAACAAAGTGATTCAAATTCAATAGTGATCAGGGAATATAAATGTATTGCTCACAAAATTATCAATTTAATATTAATAGAACTTGTTAGCAAGGCTGTGGAAAAATAAGGATTCCAATGATCTTTTGGTTCAGGCATCAATAAGAACAATTTTGATGGACAATTTAAGAATATGAATTAAAAAAACAGCCTTTTGAGCAAACATTTCTGATGGGAAGAGAATCATTAGCATAAATATACAATTATAATCATCAAATCATTCTTACGATGAAAAATCTGAAATTCTATGAATGCTCGATGCTGAATTATAAAACATTATAAGATGGAGTATTATTTAGCCATGTAAATGATATAGTAGAGGATTCATATATGAATATATCCTATACAAATGTACTGAAATAACACAGAGCAAAACCATGACTATGTACATGCAATCCAAATGTATATATACACACACACCCCAATATAACCAAATACTCTTATGCATATAAATATTGCTTCCTACAGTAGATATAGCCACACACACACACATATATACACAAATACACATATCAAAATGTTAATAGTGATTATTTCTAAAATTTGGGTAACAAATGATTTTTACTTTTTTAACATTTTACTGTATTTTTCAAATGTTTTAAAGTAAATCGTATCACTTTGTGTAAATCAAGAGGGGTATTTAAAAGTAGGGTCAGTAATAAATAATAATAATTAGATTCTTTTAAGAAAAATATTTAACTGGTATAACACTGCTCAAACTTTAGCCTCCCCCTTAAGATCGCCAGTTTTCTTCTTTCTTCAACTTCCTTGGGTGCTCTTAAGAATAACGTCAAAGCCAACTCTCCCAATAAGAAGTTCAATATTGAACTATTCTTGAATCATTCAGGTTTGCCAATGTTCTGCAGAAAATGGTTCTATCAGAAATACTCATGTGTTCATACCTGCTCAGCTTTCCTGCCATTCTTAACTGATTTTAAGACTCCAAGCAAATTGTTCATTGTGAAATTGTAATTGGTATGCAGCATCTACAAATGTTGTCAAATACAAGTTAAGTAGCTTCCGGTCAAGCCTGTGCGGGGCAACAGCCAGGGAGGTGGACCCTTGGCGGTGAATTGGGAGGAGCTGCATTAGGGAAAGGAGGGTGTGCAAAGTTTTCTTTGTTGGAAGGTCACATTTATGCTCATCAGGTTTAAACACACACAAACAGGCACATTGTCCTTATGTGACTGATCAAAAAAATGGATGGTTTAATTGGAGTTTTCCTCTCAAAAAGAATTGCTTTGAAAACAAAAAACTTGAACTTGAATTCCCTAACTGCAACCACAGGCAGCAAGGACTCAGATGTATCTGTGTATGTCTGTGTGTGCATTAAATCTTAATTTTCCTATAGCAGAGCAATACACACTGTGGGAGTGTGGCTGGGCACTTGTCCCTGGGAAGTCACAGAGGTGAAAAGCAGCTCTGTTTCTGCTGGAAGAGCAAAGAAGGAAGAGGCTAATAGCCAGGGAAATAGGCCAGACTCTGGATACTAAACCCAAAAAAAGCACAAACACATGTCACCCTGAAAATAGCACTGGCTTGGACAAATGGTGGACGGGAAGAGGCTGTTGAGAAAGATGTTGCTGAGCACATTTTAATTCTCTTCAACCATTTGACTTCTGCCATGATTATAAAAACCACAACAAAGGGAGAAAGGCCCACTTGCTGTGGAAGAGAGCCGATGCAGAGAAGGTGACCCCTGGATGAAAGCTGTGCTACTGCACATACAGTGGTCTTCACCTGTCATCCTTCCATAGGTCAAATGAGGTGTCCCTGCCACCTAACACTCGAGTTCAAGATTTTCATAAGAGAAAGACTCCTTGATTGTTCAGTTGTTAAAATAAGCAGAGGCCCCAGCCACTGTCCTGTGGGTGATACAGCTATGTTCACTAATCAAGTGATAAAAGCCTACATCACCCTGGGGTTCTGGTCCAGGAGGTCATGGGGTCTGGCCCAAGGAGCCACTTGCTTCTGATGACTGATTCCCACTTGGAATAGTGCTCGTTTCATTCAGCATGGTGCTGCCGTTCTTCCCTCAACCTACTCTCCTGCAGGCTAATTACTCGTGCCCAAGAAACCTTAGAAAGGCATGGGCTTGACCATAAAAGGAACAAAGTGCATCCCAAGCCCTGTACAGGGAAGTCCTTGATCAGATGGTTCCTAACTGCTGTTTACCAATGATCTCTGATGTGAGGAGGAAGGAGCTGCACATTTTATAACAGGTTTCTGTTAGAATATAAAGTTCTTATCAAGAAGACATGAAGCTTTTAATTCAAAGTAGAGGAAAACTCATCTCTAAAATAATAGGGAAAGATTAATAAAATGTAAAAGTCCTTAATCACTCTAAGCTCTGAGCCTATTATTTTCATTTGGACATTCTTAAAGCAACTTCACCACCAAATCAAATTTTTGCATTTGAGAGGGGTAGATAAAGTAATGCATTCGTCAGTAAGAGATAAGCATATCAACAGGGAACAAAGTAGAACTAGTCATTCTCTTGGGATCATTCAACCTATGCTCTGTAACCCAGAGTGTGTACTGCCATTTTAATGTATGTCATACCCATTATGGAATGAGGCAGGAAGGTTTAGCTGCTTCTTCAAAATTCACTGTTCTATAGTGGTTATGCTAGAAAGTTGCAATTTGGCCTTCCATGATTTTTATCATATTAATGGGCATTAAGTTCTCATAATGATATTGGATTAGCCAGTTTGTGTTTAAATCCCAAGCCACCTTTTACATTTTTCACAAACACAACACATACACAGAAGAGGGTTGACATCCTCGACAATGCTTTCAGTTGCTAAGCTAATCGTTTTTCAATGACATGCCTGCTATACTTCCCCAAATTCTTAGAAATCATATATTAAATCATACATTTCAGAATATTGATTTTTTCAACCAATTCTGGGGAAAATACATGTCTTCAAATTCTTGCCTTACTCTTTTCCATACATGCCCTTGCAAGGGCATTATCACTTTCATGATTAATTTGCATCAACAGATCCCTCTTTGGGTCAGTCTTTCTTCTTCCCAGATAGCATCATCATGACTGTCTCACAGAGGGGCACAACGGCACAAACATGCATACATGCTCCTGTGCCCACGGTTAAGTCTCCCTATGAGTTCACATGCTTATTCATGGATAATCATGATTCACTGGCTAACAAACTCCCAAAAATTACAATTTTGAGATACACGGTGAATAGGAATTGAGGCGGGCACACTGTAAAAGACTATATCCCTACCTTCTCTGATACAACCCTTGTGCTCACTCGGTGACTTCTTTTTAAAAAATTTCATTCACCTGGATTTCTAAACAACAGCCTATGTATTTGTATATGTATTTGTAATATTAAGTCCAAACTCTTAAACGTTACCCTGCCAAGTCATACCACTTTTTAATTTGTTTAGAAAATATAATACAGCTATAACACAGCAAGGGAAAAACAGCTTTTAGATATCACTAGCAATCTGATCTTTCCAATTAAATATTTTACTTTTGCATATTTTCTTCCAGTTCTGTACCACTGTATGTCATATATATAAACACATGTGTGCATGTACACAGGATATTTTAACAGTAAATAATATGTACACCGTCATATACGTATGCAGTTTATATGCAAATATGTTTACTACGGGCATAAATATATGTAATTTATAGTTTTCTTATTAGAAACAAACATTATTCATGTGTTCATTTAGTATTTAATACATGGGTATTTACCAATTATTTCTCTCATTACCATAACCCGCAATTGTCACTTATCTTGGCTTAATCACTCAAACTTTCTTAACTTCAATTTCTTCCCTGAGGGGAAAAAATGTGAATAATGATATCATCCTACCTGCTTCCCTGCAATATCAGGAGCCCTTTAGAGAATCAGTGTGAAAATGCACTGTGAAAACAATAACTCCATACCAATGCAAACCAACCAAAATGAGAATACCGAAATGATCCATAAATAATTTTCAATATGAATTGTAAGGAAGCTCAATGAAATACAAGAGAAAATAGAAACCCAAAGAAACCATAAGAACAATGCAGGAAATGAATTAAAAACTCACTAAAGAAATTGAATTATTAAAAAAAGTCAAGCAGGGCTTCTGGAAATGAAAAATTCATTCAAGGAAATACAAAACACAGTGGAAAGCCTTAAGAATAGGCTAGATCAGGCAGAAGAAAGCAACTCAGAGCTAGAAAACAATACCTTTGAATTAAACCAGTGAGTCGAAGAAAGAACGGAGAAATAAGAGGAATGAAAAAAACTTACAAGAAATATAAGATTATGTAAAGAAGACTAACATAAGAACCATAGACATCCCTGAGGGTGAAGAAGAAAATATACGAGGGCTGGAAAACCTATGTGAGGGAATACCTAAGGAAAATTTCCCAGGTCTTGCTAGATATCTGGATATCCAAGTATTATAAGTGCAACAGACTCCTGGGAGATTCATTGCCTAGAGGCTATTACCACGACACACAGTCATCAGAGTGGCCAAAATTAACACGAAAGAGGAACTCCTATGAATCATAGGTGAAAGCGTCAGATAACTTACAAAGGAATACCCAAACCTTCCTTCTTCAGTGTAACTGAGTTGGTAAACGGTTTAACAATACATCCATCTAGTGTTCAAGCTGGAATTCTGAGACTCAGCTTAAACTATTGCCTCTCCCTCACTTCTCAAATCCAATCAGAACCAACTCATGCAGTATCTAAAAACTGTACACTATTCTCCATCACCTCTATGACCAAATTAGTTCACCTCAATGCTATCACTTGCTAGAAAGATTATGAGAGCTTTCGAACTAGTCTCCTTGCTTGCACACTTCACTCTGTGTGGGTTTACACACAGCAAGCAAAGTGATTTTTGTAAACAGAATCTGATTGGGTTATTCCCTTGATTAAACCCTTCGATGGATTCTCACTGGGCTTAGGTCCCTAAGAGGAGGGCTTCATTATCTGGGAACTGACTGTTTCTCTTCCTCTTACACCATTCTCCCTCATACTATGTCTTGCACATTGGTCTCATTTCAGTTTCTCAAGGGCACCAAGCTGTTTCCATTTCGGGGACTTTGCACAGAAACTACAGCTGTCTGAACATGCATCTGCGCTCTTGGGAGCTGGCCACCTCCTGCTTAGACTTTAGGTTCTAATTCAAATATCCTTTGTTAAGTAGCTTTTCTTGGAGGCACTAATATTAACTGACACTTATCACAGTTTTTATCTTTATGTTTCTTTCTATGAACATCTGTTGGCTTTTTCCCCTTCCAAACTGTGTTCTGGAAAGTCAAGGACCACATCTATTTTCAATCCACTTGACCTCAGGGCTGGTTCATCATAGGTGCTCAAGCACTATTTTAAAGCATCTTCCATAAATGGTTAATTTATTTGAAAAGTATAAAGTCAAAAAGACTGCAAGGAACTAGCCCAAAGGCAATCTATGGGGCTCTTACCGGCAAGAAGCCCTTGGAAAACGGCTCTTCTCAACCAGCCCCTTCTAAACTCACAGGTCAAGGGCACTGCAGGATTCTTGATGACTTGTGCAAACTCAGCTCAGGGGAGCCAGACCTCCTCCTTTCCTTGGCTCCACATGCAAATAATATGAACATTTTCTTATTAAAAAGGAAAAGAACATCTAAGATATTTTATTTTGAGTATTTGTTCAGTGAAGAGAAGTTTACACAGCTTGCGGAGACTTATTCAGCAGGAAATTAAATCTCCGTAATTCTGAATTTTCACTTTGCTTTCAATTGGCAAAGTTTTCTGGCAAACCACTCTCCCCTCCAGAACATTCATAATACCACATCCGCCACCAAAATGTGCTTTCTGAGCCAAATCACAAAACAGGTTAAACAAGATGACTCTCTGGAGGTCTGAGATACCAGGTCTTAGATAGGCTATGAACACACCACCTGGGCATGCAGATATGGCCAGCAGTTGAGTTGTGCATAGTAATTTGAAGCTTACAAAGTACTCAAAATAGGATAATGGATTAACAAAGAAAATGTTCTCTTATATGATCTATGTGAATATATTATCCCAGTTTGATCTTTCCAACAATTTTATGAGATTAATCTTGAAACTCTATTTACCAGTGAAACAACTGAGCAGCTCAGAGAGGCTTAAATGACTTGCTGAAGGTCACACAACTAGTGCCCCAAATGCAGAACTCAAAATTTAAGCTTTTAACAAATATTTTAAAAATTATTCCATGCTACTTTTCTTCAGCAAGAATCTGATTTTTTGGCTATTTTATTTAGGGAACAGAACTAACTTTATCTAGAAGCAAATAACTGCAGTAGGGAGTGGATTTGCATGTTAAACAACCAACTAGACCCTTTATTTACTAAGGGGAGCCAGATTAATTTTTATACTTTTACTTTGCTCTGCTTAACAAGGAAAGGGCAATGATTTTTATCTCAACTGGACTAGAAGACTTTAAAGGACTTTTGTAGAGGGAATATGAAAAATTTGGACAATAATTTACCATATTTTGCTATCTAAGGCACCACAGATAGTTACACTCATCATTATTTCTATGTATTTAGAAAGAAAAAGAAATTGGCCAGGCGCAGCGGCTCACGCCTATTCCCAGCCCTTTGAGAATCCGAGGTAGGAGGATTGCTTGAGCTCAGGAGTTTGAGACCAACCAGTGCAATATAGCAAGAGTCTATCTCTACAAAAATATTTTTCCAAAAATTAGCGGGCATGGTGGTGCACATCTGTAGTCCTAGCTACTCCAGAGGCTGAGGCAGGAGGATCGCTTGAGCCCAGGAGTTTTAGGCCACAGTGAGTTAGGATAGCACCACTGCACTCCAGCCTGAGTGACAGAGTCAGACCCTGTCTACTAAAAAAGGAAGAAAAAAAAAGGAAAAAGAAAAAGAAAATACTCTGCTAATTAAACCACGACAAATCAATGGTAAGATGAATCCCAATTTCAAAAATGTTTAAATATTTTTTAAATATGCTTTTAGAATCTACAAAATATACAAGATAACAGACCAGTATGATAGACAAAGTATTGCCCCCCTCAGATACCCCTTCAGAAACTCGTTCCTTCTTTCTGTTCCTTCTGCTAAAATCTTAACTGAGCCCTCATCTTCTTCATCTGGAATATTAATATGCAAAACCTAGTGTTTTTTTCATCTTACTTCTTCCTCTTCCAATCCATTCTCGCTACTGCTATTAGAGTAATCATTCTAAAATACAGCTCTGGCAATGACTTCCACAGATTAAAGACTTTCACTGGCTTTCGTGACTATATCAGGATTCAAACTCCTTAATTTGGCACCCAAGGCACTTCACAATGGGCCCCCAAACTGCCTCCATATCCTCTTCTCTCTGCACACCTCATCGTGTAACTCACCCGCAGACCATACTTGGCTTCCCACCATTCTCCAAGCATGTGTCCTGTCATATCTACATACAGAAGTGAGCATTCTGTTTCCTCTCTCAGTGATGCCGTTCGTTCTCATTCTTTGCTGGTAAACTCTAGTGCATCCTTCAGAACTCAGATCAAGTGGACTGTCCTTCATGGACCATTCCCCACTCCCAGGCAACTCAGAGGGCCGGAAGGGAGAATCAGCAACAATTTAGTCCAACTCACTCCTTCTACAAATGAGAAGAAAGAGGCCCCCCAAAAGCAAAGTGTTTTGCCGGACATTATACAGTGAGTTAATAACAATGTTAGGACAAGAATCCATGGTTTCTCACCCCCACTTCACTTTTTCCTGCATTTACATGAACATAATGAAAGAAAAGAGTGAACGTAAAACCTGAGACCGCCCCTGGTCAGGAGACCTACAGGTCACCTCCAGCATGTCTACCAGGACTAACCAGACCACCAGGAGGCAAGATGATGTTCTGCAAAGTCAATCACAAGTGGATCCAGATTTCTGTGCCTTTCGGTTAATTTACCCAACAGAATAATCATCCCCACCTCACAAAACACTGTGAGGATGAAATGATGTTTGTGTATTTCAATGCAAATCACAGCGCCTAGCATAATCAAGACTTAATAAATGTCAGTTCTTTTATCCATTTCATACTAGGTGAGACCCAAATATGGATGCTTCTAGGTTAAACCTGTTGTCAAACCACCAATGTAGTTAAGGAGTATTTTATTTAACACATCTGTAAAAACATGCAGCTTTGGTATATGTTCCCTAACCAGGGTGCTACACCCTGTTTACATTATACACACATGTTCACTTTAAGAATGGGTGGGTGGCATTGCCACTGAAGTCACAGCTTTTAGGTATTAACCCTCAGCTGGAAAATGGATCAATTAGGCAAATAGAAGGAAGCAAACAAATCTACAGCTATGAATGTCAACACACACAGACAGAAATAGGGAGAGATCAAAGGCAGATGACAGCTACCCAGGAGAGACACCAAGAAGATTCGCACTGGGGCAGCAAGATCCCAGCACCCAGAAGACCTTTTCAGAACTTCCAACCATATCTGGAGAGAAATCAAAGGCTGAATCCTTGGCTATTGCATTTCAAAATAAATAAAGACTTCTCTACTTCCTTCACAAAATATCAGCCAAGCTAAATTTATGCTGTAGAATATTACCCTGGGAGCTGTCCCTGGAAGAAATCATTTTAACCCTAACACTGCTCTTTGTTTGGAATCCAAGTCTTCTGCCTTTGCCCACATAGCCATTAGCAGACAAATTAGAAAAGCATCCCATCAAAAAATATTTACTGAGCAAAATGGTGCAAAGTGCTGTACTAGGGCAAGTGCCAGTCCCCAGAAATAATTGAACCATTTCTCTTCAAGTATTCTAAACTTACTCTATTACTAGTTGCTGCTTTAGGGTTAAGCAGTGCCTTCTTGTGAAGGTCATCCTTTAAGTGTCAAAACCCTTGGTATGAGGATAAAACATTAAATGGACAACACCCTAGGGAAGAACTGTGACATGTGAGCATTAGACTGGGAAGAGGTCATGAAATGTATTAAGAGAGAAGGGGAAAGAAAGACAGAAGGAGAATCAAGAGACTAGACTTGCTCCTTTAGTGTAGTTAAATATTGTGTAATATAGAGCTACGTTAAAAATAGATTTTGTCTATATCCTAACATCTATCAATTGGTTATGGCTTTCTGCAACTCTGTGCTAAGGATTATGAGCCCATATCTGGACATGGGAGGAGAGACGAGTCGTGGCATACATAATGCTTATTTTCTAACCTTGCTAGAGGGAAAGAGCCCCACATTTGGAGCCAGAATCTGCTATACGCATCACAGCACTTTGATGACATTCAGTTTTCTTATCGACAAAAGACAATAAGATGGTTATAACTGGTCAGGATATACTTGCCACAAATTTAGCCTCTGGCTAAATTAAGAAGAAATAATTTATTATCAGGTATTAAGTGGCTTACAAAAATCACAGGAAGATTGAAAGAGCTAGCTCTAACTTGACTTCCTGGAACACTTCCTAGTCCCCAGTATCACACTGCCTCTTCCAGGATGGCAGGGAAGCTATCACCATCAATGCCAGAAGGTGCCAGGTTAGGAAGTCTCTGTCTGAACAACCACCCTGTCTGCACTGCAGCCCTCCTCAGCAAATGAGTGTCTCTGTCTGTTCTGTCCCTACTTAACTCATTTCTGAATTGAAATTTCCCAGGAGTGCTCTGATTGCTTGTACCAAAATCACATGCAGCTCTCCACCTGTAGGGGAGCATGAGACCCTGAGATTCTGGACTTCGGAATGTCTAGGCTGGGAGAGCACTGCAGACAATGCCATGTGGGTAGGTGGCCCAGATGCTCCTTGGGGACTGAGCCACACCTAGCACCTGCTGCTGAGACTGTGGGTAGCTGATGTCTCTCAGTGGAGTCTTTCTCTAGGAATTGCCACCAGCTGAAGAAAGCTAACTCATCCATGATGAGGCACACCAAGGCAGGATCACTCTGAAGGGTCTCCCAGCACCAAGGGTCCTCATGGAATTAACTAAATCCTACATTGTGACTGCCTCATAGTTGAGCTCCTTTCTCTGCCCAATCTCAGGTCTTTTATTCCCCCAGAGCAATTGATCTCATAATCATTCTCCAATATAAATTTCCCACATACAATTATTCACTGCAGAATCTATTTGCTGAGGAACCTAACCTAAGACAGACATGCTAGAGAGAGGCGGAATAGAGGTTTAGAAAACTAATCCTCAATACTCGCAAATACTAAATAGAATCATTCATGTGAAAATATCCCTAGGAGCTGTCACAGTGCCTGGTGCAAGATGAACCAGTACATGCTTGCTTAATAACAACATGACATAGCTAACATTTATTGAACATTTACTGTGTTTCCAGATATTGACCTAGGTTCTTGGTATAAACCAAGCCATTCATCCCCATAAGAAGCCTATGAAGTAGACACTATTATCATCCCTTCCACAAATGAGGAAAATAAGGCACAAAGAGGTCATTCGTAATGTTAAACAGACTGTAAGTGGCAGAGCCAGTATTTTAATCCACATAGTCTAATTCTAAGCCTTGCACTCTTAACTACTTTTTTGCCTCAATATTAAATTTGCAGCCAAAAAAATCTCTCGTACAAAAAAGTCTCTGCTTGGACATTTCAAAAATGGGATTAGAAAAGGGGATTAAGGGATTTTTATTGGGGTCTACAGCAGGCTGGATAATGACCCCCTAACATGCCCACATGCTAATCCCTGGAACCTGTGATGATGTTACCCTTCTACGGCAAGAGGGACTTTGCAGATGTGATTAAATTAATGATGTTGAGATGGAGAGATTATGCAGGATTAGCCAGGTAGGTTCTAAATATAATCATAAGTGTCCTTCAAAGAGAGAGGTAGAAGGAGATACTATAAGGAGAAGAAAAGAGAGAAGGTGGCAATGTAATGACAGATGCAGAGATTAGAGTGATGCGGCCACAAGGCAAATAATGCTGGCAGGGGAGGGAGGTCTCACCCCCCACCTCACCACTGTGCCATGTAGATGAAGTAGCAGGTGGTAGCACCCAAACCCAAGACTCATTCTAGACTCCTGGTCTCAAGAACTGCAAGAGAATAAATACCTTTTGTTGCAAGACAGCCAATTGCAGTAATTTGTTTCAATCACAAGAAACTAATACAGGACTACAGAAAATTATAATAGTTGCATTATTATATGGAAGCCATCTGGGAGAACTAGGAGTTAGATCTTCCTACCATTGCAGGTTAACAGAAACAGCCCAACAGACAACGAAAATATTGGCCTTGAGTTTGGATTTTACCACCTTCTACTTCATCTACATGGGACAGTGGTGAGGTGGGGGATGTGACTTAGACATAATAAATGTGTATTTTGTCATCACCATGGACAGGTGAAGTTTCTCTTCCCAAAATTTATTTCTGATTGTTACAAATTGTACGTAGGGCGGGTCAACCAGTCATACTTCAATTTCGGAATAGCTTTGTCTGTGTTCCACCTGACAAGTGGCCTTGCACATCGGCCAAACAAGAACCAGCGTCGAGGCCCACGTGGATCCAAACATGAGGCAGAAAGACCAGCTTCCAAGTGCTGACCATCTGTCAGAGGAAGGGAGAAAGAGAAGACCCCACACAAATGCCACTGGAGTCTTTCTTTGGGAACAGAAAATGGTTCCTAAATTTAGAAAGCCTCATTCCATCCCAGCCTTCTTAGCCCCTGTGCCAGCTTCCTGAAATCCTTTCTGGAGTGAATATACAGAAAGAAATATAATAAATAGTTCTTATCTTCACTGTCTAGTTATAACTGCAAATAGGCTTAGCAACAGCTATGGTATGAGTCAGGAATAGAGAAGAGAATGGTCAATTCTGAGCAATCATATATCACTATCTCGAGGGAAATCATAAATAAAGAGTAGCTACAAATGAGGTGATCTAGACCAGTGCTTCTCAAACTACCTGTGGTGAAAGATTAAAATTTCCCATCCATCGTGGTTCAATACCCTCACATAAAATGCTATCAAAAATACAATTGACAGGGCCGGGCGTGGTGGCTCACACCTGTAATCCTAGCACTCTGGGAGGCCGAGGCAGGAGGATTGCTCGAGCTCAGGAGTTCGAGACCAGCCTGAGCAAGAGCGAGACCCCGTCTCTACTAAAAATAGAAAGAAATTGGCCAAACAACTAAAAATAGAAAAAAATTAGCCTGGCATGGTGGCGCATGCCTGTAAGTCCCAGCTACCCGGGAGGCTGAGGCAGGAGGATCGCTTGAGCCCAGGAGTTTGAGGTTGCTGTGAGCTAGGCTGATGCCACGGCACTCTAGCCCAGGCAACAGAGACTCTGTCTCAAAAAAAAAAAAAATTGAAAGTAAAGGCCTACAAAATGCAAGCCCAAGTTATTTTACTTAGTAGATGCAACAAACAAAATCACTATGTTAAAATGCTGTCGATGTTTTTGAAGGCTTACTTTTAATTTCTGTACTAATTTTGACACCGACTGGTAAATAATTCAAAGATGGGCATTGGTCCACAGAACAGACTTTGAGTAGCCCTGGTCTGTACCAACGGTCCCTAGGTTGAAATTTTAAGTAACATCACCTCTAGATTCAAGATGCGAGATGCCATTCTCTAACAGCAGTTACGCTCCTAGGTAACTTTAGTCAAGTGTTTCTGTCATGGACTCATTCTGCTGGCTCTGAGGCATCTCTCTAGTCTTGCACATGGTATTTTTTATCATAATTGAAACATTTACATACACTCTAAATAGGAGTGTCCACTATTAATACAATTTGAAATTTACATTGACTTCATTATTGAGTTCAGAGCATCTTGAACCCCTTGGAATACGGGAAGGTGGAATGTGGAGGCTAAAATTGTGTTGATTGAAATGGTCCAGAATTCCAGGGCAATAGGGCAATTTAGTGAAAAGTCAGGGGAACTGAATTTTTCAAAGTACTCTGTACCAACAAAATTTCATTCTCCAATTGTTTCATAAAATACTCTGTGAAGAAAATCTGCCTCAAGGTCACCTGCCTGCTTGCTTGAAAGGCATATTCCAGGAGCCCCATTCCAGAACCACTGATTTGGAATCTTTGTAGGTGAAACTTAAGAATTCACATTTTTATTAAGTCACCCACCTAATTTTTAGACACACACAATATTAAAAACTAGTGCATTTGTTTTTTTTTTTAAAAAAATTTGTAGCACAAAGTTATTCTCTTCCAATAAAATGCAATTAAACAAATTCTTTTTTTCATTTTTACATTCTTTTAGAGTTTCATAACTACATCATATTAGGGTTAGTGTGTACTTAGATCAAATGTTTTTACATCTCATCTTCTTTCAATTAAAGAAGCTTGCAATATTTTGAAAGTAAACACTTTTGTTTTTTGTAGTCTTTGTTAAATTGTTTGGCAGGGAAAATGTAGAATACACATCAGGGGAAGAGGTGTAATGACTGGCTTTAAGGAAAATGACACTTGTCCTAGAATAGCTGGAGATCATTTGGGATTCATTTAGTTCTGGCTTAGTGGGAAAACTGATCAAATGAACCTAGAAACTGAGTTATCAGCACCAAACATCTGCAGAGTGGCTGGCTCTGAAAATTCAGTCTGACGGGAGTATAAATCACAGTATAATTTCACCCTACCTTGCTGAAATCCCTTGATACAAAAGGGCATATCTTTATGCTGACACCCAAAACTCTCCATTCACTTGCCTCTACTGAGAAATATGGTGTTTTGTTTTTTTTCCTTAAAAAAAATCCTTCCTTGCTTCAAAACCAAATGATTACATAAGAATTCCATCTTTGTGACCAAGGTGGCTGTTTTTTAGGGAAGACGCAAGCCCAAAAGAGAAAATAATTAAAGCATCCATTTTTTTGAATGACCGTATGTATCAAATATTTTATGTATTTTTTTGATCCTCACACTTTTGCAAGGAGGACATTAGAATCCTCATTTTATACACAAGGAAATGAAGGTCAGTGAGGATTAGGAACAAACCAGAAATCCCACAGCAAGTAAGTGACAAGAGTCAGAATTGAACCCAACTCTGTCTTACTCCAAAGCCTGTGCTGGGTCCGTTATACAACGAGGCCTCCTAACCAAGATGAGTTTACAAATATGCCTTTGCCTCAATAGTGCTGGTGCACACAGAGATGTTGGAATCTACTGTTTACTATTAATACATGTGTTCCAGCTAGAATTATACTGCCTAGATATAAAAGTGTTTAGGTGAAATCACAAGGGGTGGATTACCAGGGAAATCTATATATTAATAGTGGATTTGTTCATGAGATCAGCCAACCATCTGTTTCAGGCATATCTGAGTCCATAAGCATATCTGACTTTCAGCAACCTAGCCTGATTTTACTTAGCAAAATGTCTTCAAAGTTCATCCACATTGTTGCATATTATAAGATTTTCTGTTTGTTTTTTTTTTTAAGGCTGAATAGTATTCCATTGTATGTATATACCATACACTATCCATTTATCTGCCAATGGACACTTAGGTTGTTTCTGTATCTTGGATATTTTCAATAATGCAATGAATGTGGGAATGTTAATATCTCTTTAGGATCTTGATTTCAATTTTTTTGCATAAATATCCAGAGGTAGGGTTGCTGGATTACATGCTAGTTTTAATTTTTTGACTAGTCTTCACACCATTTCCCATAGTGACCACATCATCTTGCATTCCCATCAAAAGTGTGCAAGGATTCCCTATACTCCACATCCTTGCCAACACCTGTTGTCTTTTGTTTTTTTGATAATAGCCATCTTGATAGGTATCAGGTAATATCTCAATGTGATTTTCATTTGCATTTCTCTGTTGACTAATAACATTGAGAGTTTTTTTCTAATATACCTGCTAGCCATTTCTATGTCTTCTTTGAAGTAATGTCTGCTGAAGTCTTTAGCCCATTTGTAAATCAGATTATTAGTTCTTTTGCTATTGAGTTGTAGAAGTTCCTTATATATTTTGGAGATTCATCACCTATCAGACATATGGTTTGCAAGTATTAATATTTTCTCCCATTCTGTAGGTTGTCTTTTCATTCTGTTGATTGTTTTCTTTGCTAGTATGGACATATTAACAGTATTTAATTTTCTAATCCATTACTTGTGTCTTCTTTAGTTTCTTTCAGCAATGTTTTATAATTTTCAGTGTAGAAGTCTTTCTCCTCCTTGGTTAAATTTATTTCAACATATTTTATTATTTTTAATGCTATTATGAGACTGTATTTTCTTTTCAGATAGTTCATTGTTAGTGTACAGAAATGTAACTGAGTTTTATATGTTGATTATGTATCCTATAACTTTATCCATTTATTAGATCTAACATTTGTATGTTTGTGTGTGAAATCTTTGGGTTTTCTACATATAAGATCATGTCATCTGCAAACAGAGATAATTTTACTTCTTTCTTTCAGACTTGAATGCCTTTTCTTTCTTTTTCTTGTCTAATAGCTTTGGCTTGAATTAAGGGATTGAATTCATAACCAAAAACCTCCCAACAAAGAAAAGCCCAGGACAAGATGGCTTCACTGGTGAATTCTACCAAACATTTAAAGAATTAACACTAATCCTTCTTAAACTCTTCAAAATAGTGAAGAAGAGACATGACTTCCAAACTCATTTTCTGAGGCCAGCATTACCCTAATATTAAAGCCAAACAAAGATATTAAAAGGAAAGAAAATTACTGGCCAATATCCTCAAGAAACACAGCTGCAAAAATCCTCAACACGATACTAGCAAACCAAATTCAACAGCACATGAGAAGGATCATACGCCATGACCAAACAAAATTTCTGGGATGAAAGGATGGTTCAGCATGTGCAAATCAATGAATGTGATGCACTACATTAATAGAATAAAGATCACATCATCATTTCAACAGATGAAGAAGTATCTCAGAGCACTGAACACACTTTCGTGATAAAAACTCTCAACTAGGTATAGAAGGAATCTACTTCAACACAATAAAGGGCATGTCTGAAAAACCCACAGCTAACATGATACTCAATGGTGAAAAACTGAAAGCTTCTCCTCTAAGACCAGACGCACAGCAAGGATCCCCACTCTTGCCACTTTTATTCAACACAGTATTAAAATACCAGAAGTCCTAATTTAAAAATCTGTCTTAGTGGTATGAATTGGATTTTTACCCATTATATTCATGATTTTTTCTACTGTGCTGTCCTCATACAGGCTTCTCTTAACACAGCAGCAATTTTGTAATGGAAAATCAAATTACGTTACTTGGAGCAGCCATCCTTGACCCTTACTGCACATTAGAATCATTGGAAGTGTTTAAAAATCCCAATGCTTGAACCAATTAAATCACGATTCCTGGGTGTGCGACGAGGCATCGGTATTTTTTAAAGACCGCCCCCCCCCTTCTATTTTTCCAACCACAACCATGTACAGCCAACCACTGTCTCAGAGTAAAAGTCAAAGTTTTACAATAGACAGTGCTTCTTAAAGTTTAATATGTCTGCAAATCACCAGGGGACCTTGTTAAAATGCAGGTTGTGATTCAACAGGACACGGCGAGACCTCGGATTCTGCATTTCTAACGTACTCTAAGAGGATGCTGATACTGCCGGTCCTGGCATCACAGTTAAGTGGAACAAGACCTTTGTGTTGTGGTTCCCGTTATTTGTCTAACCTCCCCTGCCGCCCTCTCCTCGGCTCAACTCACTTCAGCAGCCTCTTACCATTTCACAAGCCAGCCAGCCACACACACATCTGCTCACACACATACTTAGCATTTGCACCGATTGTTCCCCTTACCAAAAATTCCCTTTCCCCAGCTGCTGCTGGTTACCAAGTCCCACTGAGGAGGGGGGTGGATGAATCACTTCTTATCCTCAGTAACTTGTGCACCAGTTAATCTTGGAGCTTACTATGCAAAGTTGACTGCATATTCACTGGTGAAGTTCATCTCTTCATTTTCTCTTTGTCTGTCTTACCTCTGCCAAAATATATTATGAGTACTGTAAAGATTTGGTAAAATAAACAGATTAAATAGTATAGACATTGTGTCTTTCTTAATGTTTAGGGAAAAAAAATCATCCAATTTTCTGGACCCGATACCCTTCTGGAACATTCTCAATTTCTTCTGTAAGGTAAAGCTCTTTTCCTTGTCTGCTTGTGTAATGGCTTGATCATCTTCTCAGAAAGTTGGAGGGAAGGTTGACAGGCATAAATGACAAGCCAGTCCTCAGTATCTAGCTGAGGTATACATTGTGTACTGTTTTTTAATAAGTATATACATCACTGAGATTTTTAAAAATTAGAACTGGCATTCCTCTCCACTCTGTCCTTTTTTAGATCCCACTTTCTACGACCTTTTTCCTTCTTTAACATTGCCCTTAACATTTATTTTTATCTAGTATTTTATGACATGGGGTAAAATAAAAAAAAAAACACTGAGATTTACTAAGGGATCCACGCCTTGCTAAGACAGTGTCATTAGCAAGGACATCTTCTTAATATACAGAGCAAAATATGTATATATATTTTATATATATGTATATCTTGAAAGCCTATAATGTTTTAAACAGTGGTTCTATGAAAACAATCAACAGAGGCCATGCAATTTGCTTTCCAGTTAAGTTGTGCATTTTAGGTAAAATGACTAAAGATCATATGTATCAATCTTAATTATAAGCATAAATACCTACAGGTGCTATCTAACCTTGAGCACAGAGAAAACAATTAACTGTTACTTGAGTCCAATTAGGAAAGTTAAAATCACCAACAGGTTTACTTAATCCTACAGGCTCTACTTCTCTTGGTTGACTGCGAGATCAGGTTCTCACACATCCAGGTTGTGAGCAGCAAAGCTTCGGAGATAGGTTTTGTGTAAGCTCAACCACAGTGATGCTCCCTGGGAGCTCATAGCAAGCAAGACTTTAGAAATTCTCTTTTCCTCTCTCAAGGGCCCCATGGTGCACACTGCCCCTAACCCTCTCCCCTGTGCCAGCAGGCGAGGCATTTCCTAACTCCACAAAAGATCTATAAACATTAAGTCATCTGTACGGATAACTTTCCTTACATGTTGTTTTACTTTTTTAACCAGGAAAATAGTAAAGCTACAATTTAAACCAGTAGCAGCAGCCCAGAAACAATGAGCAACTAAAGAGGAAAAAAGATTTGGGTATGAGAAAACCTGCAGTGACAAATGACCCCACACAGAGAGGGCATGAAGGGAAAAGGATGTTATGAGGAGTTACAAACACAGAGGGAAGAACTAATTTTAAAGGAAGCTTATGAAACACCTTATAATTCACTTCGATTACTTTTGAATTTGGATAAGCAGTCAATATGCGATCCCTAATATTCTGGTCAGAAAATTGTGTGGGAATTAAGTCTAACGAATCTGGGCATGTTCCATTCTTAATTTGGGCAATGGCGTAAGACACAAACACCCACACTCACATTTGAGCATATGACTGCCATCATAATAGGACATTGTAGCCAGATAAATAAAAGCAATTATTCTGGTCCATTGGGTTTTTGGAGTGTAGTAGGTATACCTGATAGATGTGGCAGGGACCTGTGGCTTAGGGAAGAAATAGAAGGTAGTAAAGAGAATGTTTCTGCCTACTAGCAGCATTGATTTGTAACTCACCTCCCCAGCAACATGCTGAGAAAGAGACTTACTCAGCCCCTTTCCATTCCACAAGATCTTCTCGGAAGTTTCAGGACTCAGCGTTAATTTTCTCTGATGGAACGTGAATACATTAGGTTGCATCTTACGAAACTGTTTTTCAATTTCAAGTCGTTTTGATCTTGGAATGACAATTTCCTGAGATTCAACCTAACCTCATGGGGTAGAGGGGATGAAAGGTTGGCGCATGGGATAATTTTTTAAGTCAACACCTCCCTCGCCCACCCTTGGGGAACCAGGTACTACCCCCAGAGCTATTTGGGCTGAGTCAGCATTCCCCTGCCTCCTGCAAAAAACAAAACCCAATCAACTAGTAGGGAGTTCATTATTACAGGTAGCAATTTGATAGTGTATCACAAAAATGTAATTAGAGCCAGTCCTAAGCAAAATTGTGTAACAGAGAAAAGAAAGTTACATGTCACCATGGCTACAGAGGAATTGGATAGATCTGGGTTGAATCCTGTCTTGAAACTGTTGCCACCCACTAGCTTTGAGACCTTGGAGAAGCTCTCTCAGCCTCCCTTTTTAAATATTATTTTGAATATCTACATGGTAGGATTATGAAGACTAAAATAGAAAATGTATACAAAAATGCTATGGTGAGCTAGACACATCCTAAGTCCACAGTAAATGTCTCTGTTTTGTATTTTTCAACCCATACCCACTACCCCTTCTCAGAGCCCATCTCATCTTGGCAGAATGGCCTAGAGAAAACGTTATGCTCTCCCAAATCTTTCATCTATTAGTCCTACCTATTTATTACATGCCATGTTAGGATATAATCAATGAAGTCTGACTCATGCCTCATGATTAACGGCCTTATTTGTCTTGCAGAAAGATTTATATTTTAATAAACGATAATCCCTCTTTCTAAAATAGGGAGACCTAATGATTAAATTCCGAGTGTTTGTTAAATTCTAAGATCTAGAGGCTAAAATTAACTCTCTCTAAAACAGGGCAACAAACTGTCCTGTAAACGGCCAGAGAGTAAGTAATTCAGGCTATCCAGGCTATGCGGTCTCCACTGCAACTGCTCTGCTACCGCAGCTGGACTGAAGCCAGAAACGATGTGTAAATGAATGAGCATGGCTGTGTTCCAGTGAAGTTTATTTATGGACTCTGAATTTAAATTTCACATAATTTTATGTGTCGCAAAATATTCTCTTAACGATTTAAAAATATAAAAACCATTCTTAGCTCATACGACCATACAAACACAGGTGATGAGCAGCATTTGGCCCAAGGGCCATAATATACTGACCCGTGCATATGACGCATGACCTAAAACTTAGCACCTTAACAACTGCCAGCCCACTTAGCCAAATGCAATCTCTCCTTATAATTTTTCTGTATAGGGCAAAAAAAAAAAAAAAGGAACAGAGAGAAAAGTAAGAAAGGAAGGGGGGAAGAAGGAGGAAAGAAAGAAAAAAAGGAGAAGGGAAGAAGGAAAAAATAAAACCCTACAGTTCAAGAAAGTCGTGGTCACATTTCTCCCCAACCAAAAAAGCTAACATGATAATCTTGATCCTAGAAGACTTGTCTTGGTTTTGACCGCTAGTTATGTTTCTTTTGATACTCTGGTAGATGATTCTAAATCTACTCTTCTTTTACAATATTTGTATCAAACACATTGCACTTACATTTGCTATTTGAGGGACCCTTGGCATTAAATGCCTGGCCTGGTTGAAACACTCACTGCCCACTGAAAGCTGCTGGCCTCCTGCAGAGTGAATGATTTGAGATAACCTGACAGGCCATGACACCTCAATTCAGATGTCAGTTCTGCTGACTACTAGCTAGATTGTCTTAGATAAGGTAATTAATCCATAGACAGTTTTTTCATCTCTAAAATGGGATAATTATGGTCAAAACAACCCTTCTAAGCCTACCAGAATGGGCCTGCTAAATTTCCTAAATTACAAAATTGTTGTCAAACTTAAATGAGAAAATTATATAAAATTTCTAAAAGAGTTGCTTAATAAATTAGGATTGTCATTATTGCCCTGGTAACATAAAAATATGATATTCTACAAGGAAAGGTGTGATAGTAGTAGAATTACTGTAACCAGAAAGAATACTGAATACTTTCCAGGGCAACTGCTGCTAAGCTAGCTGATAAGCAGGCCAAACTTTCCAAATTTCTTCCAGGAGTGCTGTTATTAATGGTGCTTCCAGGGATGGGGAAGTAAATTACTTGGAGACATATTGGTGGGTCATTTTTCATGAGACATGCAGAGGAGGGAGGAAATATCGATGCCTGCCAATTGCTTTGGATTTCTATCAAAATTGGCAAGGAATTCTTATTTGAAAAGAAAGAAGTAACATTAAGCAAATTTGTGGTTTTCAAGAGAGATAGAGTAAGAGCAAAGACAATCTTGTTTCATTTCTCCTGGAAGCTTAATAACTAATTTGGCTCTTGGTTTGTATTAGAAAAAAAAGTGCTAGTTAAACACAAGGTAGTTCATGTCTGTGAGTCATAGGAAGTTCTGCAGTACAGGGAAATTATATCATGTAATTTTATGATCTGTTGGACAGTCATTCCGTTTAATAAAGACGCAGATGTATGCTTTGCCACAGAGAGAAAAGTTTTCAAGTGTTCCCATCATAACTTTGATCAGTTTTTAGATTTTAGCTCTTCTGGCTTAGTTCTTCTTTACTACCACAGCAAATTTAATTTTTATAAAATAAAAAAAAATCAGCTCTATGGAAAAGCCACTTACTTAGAGCCCCCAAATTTGTAGCCACTTCTCAAAGCTATAATCCAAGTTAGAGAAGCAAATCAATTGAGAGGTAAAGATTTTTAACAACTTGGAAAACATCTTGGATGTAGGTACTTTCAGTTCAAAAAAAGGCAAATGGCTAAGCATACCAATTGGGGAGGAAAGCAGTAAATTTTTTTACTAAAGTCATAAAACCAAGTAAAACATCCAGTAAAAAATATATATAATACTATTAAATATATGTTGATTTTAATTGCTTGGGATAAATAATATATTTCTTAGGGAACAAAACCATGTTTTCTCAGCAATACTTTGTTACATCAGAAAGAATATAAAAACATAAATAATTAAACCTATACAGTCAAGACTTTCGCCTACAGCACATAAAGAGCTAGGAAGTCATCACTCCCAACCTTACAACAAGCTTAACAAACTGAAAACTAGTGACTTTTCTTGGATGCGTAAGACAAGTTTCACTGCAAACTGCCACCGAAAAAATCTGAAGAGACAGATAACTCCAGACAATTATTACTGATATCTGTTTGCCCTGAGCAGAATCTTTCTGGAGTCACAAACCAGGAGGCACACTCACATGGCAACTTTGATGAATTCCTGGAGACTGAGTGTAGATTAGCATGAAAGAGAAAAGCCCCTACAGGGGTGGGTCACAGTCGTATGGGGGTGCCACACTTTTCTAGGCTTTATTTCCAGAAAAAGCACAAGGTTTTCACTGTTCACATTCAAGAAAGATGGCTCTGGCCGGGGTCCACTGAAAATAAACATTGTGAAATACACCTAAAACTTTGTGTCTTCAGGAAAAAAGACTTTACCAGTGCCTTATTCCACCTGGAAAAAGTCATTTCTCTGACTCAAACCCCTTTTTAGCTTTCTTGTCTAAGCTGCAGGAGGAAGCTAAGAAACACCCATGAAGAACATGGCCCAAGGAGATAGGCCCACTAAAACAATGAGACTTAATCATAAGATTATAGAAAGCTTCCTCTCCCCCATACCTTACCTAACACCAACAGGTCTTTAGTATAATAGCAGTGGATTACAGTTCAAAAATACCAAGACACAGACTATCAAAAATAGAGTTCTTAGGGAAGCCCAAAGAAAGCAAAGGGGACAAAAGCAAAGACTCTCTAGGAATTCGAAGCCTCTGGCAGCAACGACTACAGCAAACATTAAACACAATCCATATCCCACCCATATAACATAAAAGATCACACTAGAGGTTTATTTAACTCAGTTTCTACTACTTGATACACTGTCTAGAAAATATGCTGCAAGACAAGAGAAAGCACAGTCTGAAGAGACAAAGCAAACAACAGAACCAGACTCTGATATGACACAGACTTTAGAATTGACAGGGAATTAAAAATAACTATGATTAATCTGTTAAGGACTATAGTGGAAAAAAAGAGACAACAAGCAAGGACAGGTATGTAATATAAGCAGAGAGAAAGAAAGGATTGAAGGAAATACTAGATATCAGAAAACTCTAACCTAAGTGAAGAATGCTCTTGATGGGCCCCTCAGTAGACTGGACATAGCAGAGGAAATAATGAATCAGTAAGCTTAAAGATAGGTCAGTAGAAAATGCCAAACTGCAATATAAAAAGGGGAGGGTGAGGGAGCAGGAGAGGGAGGAAGAAAGAATATCTGAGAATATTTAAATAAATGGGGAGATATTCCATGTTTATGGATTGGTAGACTAAATAGTACTAAGATGGCAATTCTTCTCAACATGATCTATAGATTCAACACAATTCCAACCAAAACCTAGCATGCTGTATTTCAGATATTGACAAACTGATTTTAAACTTTATACAGAAAAGTAAAATGCAAAGAATAGCTAATACTGAAGTAGTAAAATGAAGTTGGAGGGCACATATTATCCAATTTCAAAAGTTACTGTAAAATTACCATAACAAAGCAGTGTATTGTTGAAAACAGATATTTAGATCAATGAACCAGGATAGAGAATGCAAACATAGACACAAACTTAGATAAGTCATTTTTGACACAAGTATAAAGGCAATTCAAGGAGAAAAGATGGCTTTTCAACAAAGGTTGTCGGAACAATTGGATAACCATATGAAAAAAAAATGAACATGGGCAAACACTTTTCACAAAAATTGAACCAATGGATTGAAAACCTAGATGTAAAATTTGAAACTATAAAATGTTTAGAAGAAATCATAGAAGAAAATCTAAGTGACCTTGAGTTTGGTGATGTGTTTAAGTACAACACACCCAAAAAAGCATAACCCACCAAAAAAAAACATTGATAAGCTAGACTTTATTAAAATTAGAATCATCTTCTCTATGAAATACTATGTTAAGAAAATGAAAAGATAAACTATAGGCTAGAAGAAAATATTTTCAAAACATCTATCTGATAAAGTACTTGTGGTTAAATATGCAAAGAATTGTTAAAAATCAATAATAAGAAAATTAATGGACACCAGGTAAGATACATGGATGGCAAATAAATATACTAAAGAAACTCAGTTATTAAGGAGTGCAAGTCAAAACAACATACCTATTAGAATGGCTAAATTTGTATAAAATTAATAAAAATACCAATTTTTAGCAAAGATGTGGAACAGGAACTCTCATTAACTTTTGGTGGAAATACAAAACGGCACAGCCAATTTGGAAGGAACTTTGGTAGTTTTTTACGAAGCAAAACATAGTCTTTCCATATAATCCAACAATTACAGTCACAGATATTTACACAACTGATTTAAAAATGTTTGCCACACAAAAACCTCCACGCAAATGTTACAACAGCTTTAGTCATAACTGCCCCAAAATAGAAGCAGCTAATACATTCTTCAATAGATAAATGGATAAACAGACTGTGGAGTACCCATGTAACGGAATACCATTCGATGATTAAAAAGATGAAACAACTTTTTTGTTTCAAAATGTAGGATTTATTATTATTTAGGTATGGCAATACCAACTGATTAGGAGATGACTGCCATTGAAAAGATAGCTTGTTATACTCAGATCCCAAGAGAAGAGGGATCTCAGATCCGAACATGCCACGGGGGTTGGTCAGGAGAGGAGACTGAGGAAGCAAGGGGAAAAGATGGACAAGAGCGTTTATTGTGTTTTTCTGAAAGAAGGAAAGAGTGAAGCAGGGTAAGCAGGCTACGCAGGTTTAGAATTAGCTTAAAATAATTTCAGTGGGCTCTGGAGTATTGAGTTCATCCCTCGTTGTCTGGCATCTGGCCTTGGGATGATTACAGCAGAGAGATTGTGGCATGAAAGGTGAGAGCCAGATGAAGAATGGTGGCAGGTATACAGTCTGGATTGTTTAGTTTGCATATAAAAGGTACAAATTGGTTTGCTATCTCTAACAGCTCACCCTGGGAAGAGCGGTCCCTCCAGGGTCTGCAAGTTCCCAAGATATCGATGGATCAAATACAGAAACTAGGAAATGTGGTTATTACACTATAAAGCCATGCAGAAATCATGGGTGAACCTTAAATGCATTTTGCTAAATGACAGAAATCAGTCTGAAGATCTGTATGATTCCACTTACATGACACTCTGGAAAAGGCAAAGCTATAGAGACAGCAGTTCAGTGGTTGCCAGGAGTTGATGGGAGGAGAGATGATTAAATAGGTGAAGCACACGGGATTTTTTCAGAGCAGTGAAACATTCTGTATGACACTGTAATTGTGGGCAGATGACACTATGCATCTGTCAAAACTGATTAAACTTTACAGCACAAAGACTAAATCGTAACATATGTAAAAATTTAAAAATAACTTAGGAGGTTGAGAAATCCTAGGATAGAAACAGACTTTGACAAAAGAATCAACTATATTACGAATGTATGAAATAATCTCATCGAAGGGAATGGGAAGAAAGTGCTGAACTAAGTAAATGTAAGAGTAAAGCAAAGGAAAGTGCACAGAAGCACTGCACGCTAGTTGATAATATAACACCCAGATCTTGGTTTCTAATACCATTCTCTCCAATAAAAACACCATTCTCTAATACCAAGACTCCTTGGGAAAATGGCCGATTGTAGGATTGAGGTAGGAAATAGTTAAGATGAGCCTGGGGCATCTTGTAGTGACAGAAAGTAAGGAAGTGTTAAAAAACAAACAAACAAACAAACAAAAACCCACAATGATCATGACATATCAAAAGAACACAAAGGCCAACTAAAAGAGCTCCAATGACCAAAACCGGAACAATTTGAATAAAATATTGTATTGGATTATAACCCAAAATATGAATATTTATGAATACATACTGATCTCAATAAACGATTGGAAGAATAAGTGAATGGGGAAAAAGAGATGAACTTCTCATGCAGAAGAATCCCAAATAATTTATGTATTAATAGACATTCCATCCTCATGCGAGAAACATAATCCTCCATGCCTTAAGTACAGACTCCGCAGAGTGACCTTCTCCCCAAAGTAGCATATAGAAAGTAAGGGAAAAGAGTAACTTTAGAGAAACCTGCCAAACACTATCTCAGTCAGGTGGATCAGGGTTAACGTAACAATGGTAAGTCATGTTCTTCCTCCCAAACACACATGGTCCCAACCTAATCATTAGAAAGTTAGCAGACAAATTCCAGCTGAGGGACATTATACCAAACACCTG
This sequence comes from Indri indri, assembly GCA_004363605.1. Lineage (NCBI taxonomy): Eukaryota > Metazoa > Chordata > Mammalia > Primates > Indriidae > Indri > Indri indri. The sequence goes on from RJWJ010011122.1 coordinate 41,659, forward strand.
AGCAATATGTCCCCAAACTTTCAAACTCATCAAAAAACTCTGAGGAACTGTCATAGGCAAGAGAGCCTAAGGAGATATGACTAAACATAATGTGGTATTGTGGATAGGATATTGTAACAGAAAAGCAACGTTAGGTTAAAAAAAAAAAAAGCTAAGCAAACCTGAAAAAAAATATGAACATTAGTTAAGCATAATGTATCTGTATTAGTTCGCTCATTGTGAAAAATATAGCATACCAATGGGAGATTTAATAAGAGGGAACACTCTTTGTGTGGTATAAGAAAACTCTGTATTGTCTCTGAATTTGTCTACAAATCTAAAACTGCTCTAAAAATAAATATTTAAAATATATATACACGATCATGTACATCCATTCTGTGTAACAGAAAACAAATCATAATTTCAAAAAGCTAAATTTCTTCAGGTATCTAAGAGTATCAGTGTTTATATAAACTATCCTATAAACATTTAATCCTCATCTTCTACGTATTTATACAGGATGAACCTTTGTCTCATATATGTTTATTGGTCCGTTCATTGTTCGTGCAGTAACTCAACAGATCTATTGGATCAACCACATGCCCAGGGTGAAGATATACAGACCTAAATGCTCTTTGTTATTGCACTACTTTAAAAATGCTCTGAGGTTTTTACTCAAAAAAATTGAACACAATGAAAGCATAACTCTCCAAGTGATCAGGAAAAGCAATTTGATTATTTCATTGGCAAGAAAAAACTAACTAGCTATTTTTCTAAAGACTTCATTCGGTATTCCATAACCTGCTGAATTTTAAAAGATCTAGTTTTGGCCACAAGCCGAAGCTCAGATTTTTTTTTTTTTTATCTGTCAGCATACTGAGTGGGGAACAGAATAAAAAAAGGCTCTGCAACATGTCCAGCCTGTCAAACAAGCTGCTCCATCAGTCAGACTGTATGATCCAGCACATCTCATGGTTCTTGAAATGTCTGTGGCAGATAAGCATTTGGCAGGAACCTCTAGGTGAATCACACTGCAGATCTTCAGGATTTTGGAGCAAAGCTATACCATCCTCTACCAATAACTTTTTTTTTTTTTTTTTTTTAGAAACAGCTTCTGGTTTACTACTGAGCCCTCACAGAGAATGGGTACTCAGCCATAGATTTTAAATTACTACATGACTTGAGCTGCCCATCATATATCAGGGTTGTTTGACCTATGACACCAAAAGTTACCATGTCGTAATCAAATTAAAGTGGTATAAAAGAGGAAATGTAAGCACATCTTGAAGGCATAAAGAGATGGCCAGAGATAACTGATTCATGGACAGTGACTAATGGGTGTAGCTGGACCTCAGGGACTTGGAAGAAACAAGATTGGAAAACTGGCCATTAGAAGGAGTTGAGAAGTATGTGGAGAGAACACCCCAAGTGGGAAGGGTGTGAAAATATTTGTGTCCCAACGCTCACCAAAGAATGCCCTCAGCAGAAGAGGACCTTAATAATCAGGTGGATAAAACAATCCTTTTTTTATGGACATCAATCAGCCTCTTTTCTCAACAACCACTGTCCTTGCCCAGCGGGCTGATCAATAATGTGGCAATGGCAGCGTGATGTAGATTATGCACGTGCTGAGCAACATGGACTTCTGCTCACCAACAATGACCTAGTGACAGTGTTCAATTGCCAATATAGCAGAGACCAACAATAGCCCTTACTTCGGCATTCCTAGTGAGGATTAGCCAGCTACTTGGTAGCAAGCTAACAGGATGATTATACTGGACCATTTTTATCATAGAGGGGCAACATTTTGTTCTCACTGGATATGGATGCCTTCTTAACTGCAGTAATTCTGCCCAAACCACCATCCTTGAACTTATAAATTGTCTTATTTATAGTCATGATATCGTGGATAGCCTAACTTCTGACAAAAAGCACTCTATATAGTATATAAATGTGGCAGTGACCCCATATTCATGGAATTCACTGCCCTTGCAATGTTTCCATCACCCTAAAAATCTGACCGAACAGTAGAATGGCCTTTTGAAGACTCAGCTGTGGCACCAGCCAGATGTGGTAACACCTAGTAGGACTGGTTTAATGCCACTAGAATGTGACGTATGCTGTAAACTGGTGGCCAACATATGGTGTTATTTCTCCTATTCCCAATATTCATTGATCCGGGGATCAAGAGGTGGAAATGAGAGTGGCTCTTCAAATCATTATCTCTAAAGATCCATCCATGAACAAGATATTCGCTTCCTATCCCTAGGACTTTGAGTTCTGCTGGGCTGGAGGTTTTCATTACCAAAGAAGGTCTGTTTCCACCAGAAAACACAGCAATGGTTCTATTGAACAGAAAGTTGACACTGCCACCTGGCCACTTTGAGTTCCTCATTTTGGTGAGTCAACAGGCAAAGACGGAAGTCATATACTGGCTGGGTGACTGATTCTGACTCTAATTTTGATTCTAATTCTATTTTTTTATTTCAGTGTGTTATGGGGGTACAAATGTTTAGGTTATGTATATTACCCTGACCCCACCTGAGTCAGATCTTCAAACTAGATCCCTCTTTCCCCCATATAAAAAAAAATCAAATGAAAATGAAGTAAAAACTTAAATCTAAAGCCAAAAACTATGAAACTTACGAAAACATTGGTAAAATGCTCCAAGACGTTGGTCTGGGCAAAGATCTCTTGAGTAATACCTCAAAAGCACAGGCAGCCAAAGCAAAAATGGACAGATGGGATCACATCAAGCTAAAAAATTTCTACACAGCAAAGGAAACAATCAACAAAGAAAGGAAACAACCCACAGAATGGGAAAAAATATTTGCAAACTATGCATGTGAGAAGGGATTAATAACGAGAATAGGAGCTCAAACAACTCAATCGGAAAAAAAAATCAAATAATCTGATTTAAAAATGAGCTGAAGATCTGCATAGATATTTCTCAAAAGAAGACATACAAATGGCCAATGGATATATGACAAAATCCTCAACATCATTACTGATCAGAGAAATGCAAATCAAAACTATAATGAGATACCATCTCACCCTAGTTAAAATGGCTTTCATCCAAAAGACAGGCAATGATGAATGCTAGTAAGGATGTCGAGAAAGGGGAACCCTGGTACACCATTGGTGGAAATGTAAATCAATACAGCTACTATTTGCAAAAACATTGATGGAACGAGACAACATTATGTTAAATGAAATAAGCCAGGCACAAAAAGACAAATATTGTATGTTCTCATTCAAATGTGAGAAGTAAAAAGTAAAACAAATTGTACACATGGAGACAGAGAGTAGAATGATGGTTACCAGAGGCTGGGAAGGGTAGTGGGGAGGGAGGTATAAATAGCGATGGTTAATGGGTACAAAAATACAGTTAAATAGGAAAAAGTGGGTATAAAAACACAGTTAAATAGAAAAAATATGATCCAGCAGTCGGTAGCACAGTAGGGTGACTACAGTTAACAGAAATTTATTACATTAACGTGTTTTAAAATAATTAAGGGAATGGAATTGGAATGTTCCTAACACAAAGAAATGGCAAATT
>RJWJ010011123.1:0-45222 GCA_004363605.1 Indri indri
GAAGAAAGGAATTTTTTAATACAACAGACATATTTTTGGGAGAAAAGGAGAAGTTGCCTGAAGTCCCTCTCTCTCATTAATGGAGATCATGGGCTTTTAAAGGAGGGGCCATGTTCTTTGGGACAGGTCATGTTATGACTAATAAGGGGCTACAGTGCACTGGGGATAGGTTGTAGGAGATGGCGAATCTTGTCAGGAAGTCTGCCCAGGGTCCCTCAGAATCTCAGCTCCTATGTCTTGCAGAAAATCCACGATTTCTGGGAAATAACTGAAAAGGTCAAGTAGTTAAGGGAGAGCATTATATAAGGGTCATTGAAATTTGTTCAATGGGGGTCCAGTTACAGCATCTTGGGGGAGGAGAAATAGGATTTCTATTTCTCATGGTCTCTCATATCTCAAGATATTGGCTGGGGCTACAATTATCTATAGCAGTGGCCCCAACCTTTTTGGCACCAGTTACCAGTTTCATGGAAGACAATTTTTCCATGGATGGGGGATTGGGGATGATTCAAGCACATTACATTTATTGTGCACTTTATTTCTATTATTATATTGTAATATATATTGAAGTAATTATACAACTCACCATAATGCAAAATTAGTGGGAGCCCTGAGTTTGTTTTCCTGCAACTAGATGGTCCCATCTGGGGGTGATGGGAGACAGTGACACCTGAAATGTGTTGCTTATGTCCAGTCTACTCCGTAATCTCATTTGGTTTCTGTCACTGCAGAAAACCGTGCTTCACAAAGATAGGATGTTGGAAGCAGGCATTTCAGAAATGGAAATGGAAGGAAATGGAAATGGAAAGGAAATGGAAGCAGGCTTTTCAGTGCTTTTGTGACAATCTCAGGATATTCCATCTTGACTTTAATCCGGAACATATGGAGATTTGAAGCTGTCTCAAACATTCTTTCAAGGTCACTGTCATTTGCAATCTCAAGCGGTAAATCCTCTTTAAGCATGGGCAAATTTGATTTACCTGGCTTATTCACAAATGGGTCGATGATCAATTCCTTCCCAGTTCAGGGGTCTTTTGTGGTTGGAAAGTAATGCTCAAACTCTTGTGAAAGTTGAGATAGGTGATCATGCACCAGCCGGGAGAAAGAAGGCCCTGGCTCAGTCTCCTTCAAAATCTCTGCTAATGTTTGAAACATGTCAAAAATCCCAATGTTCACTGGTCACCCCCATAATTCCAGTTTGGCTTTGAATGCAGCCACTTTATCTGCTGACTTGAACACAATTGTCATTCTCCCCTGAAGTGACAGATGGAGTTTGTTGAGCAGGTTGAATATGTCACACAAGCAAGTTTTGTGACCCATTCTGTGCCCCTGAAATGTGTTGCCAGTGGTAACTCTTTTTCTAAAAGAAATCTCTGGAGCTGACCTCATAACTCAAAAGCTCTGGCCAGTGATCTACCTTCAGAAAGCTATCTTTCTGAAGTGAAGATGTGTGTGCTCTGCATCCATCTCCTCACAGAGCTGTGCAAACAGATGTGAGTTAAGGGCATGTACTTTAATGTGGTTGATAATTTTAATCACATCCTGCAAAATGTTGTTTAGTTCAAGTGACATTTTTTGGCTAGCCAGCATTTCTCTATGGATGACATGGTGCGTAGACTCACATTCAGAAGTAACCTCCTTTACCTGAGTAGTGAAACCAGAAAGCCATCCATCCAGTCATGGCAGCCACTCTGTCCATGCATATACCAACACAAAATGACCAGTTCAGTTTTCCTGATATGTAATCATTCAAAGACTTGAATAGTTCTGCAGCTGTCATATTGGTTGGCAACAAAAGTGCACGTAACATATCCTCATGAACATCCTCCTGAAAAATACATCACACAAAAACAAGCATTGTTGCCTTAATGTCAACATCGGTAGACTCATCAACCTGGATTGCATACCACTGTGATTCATTAATCCTCTCTAACAATTGTGCCTCAATATCCTCTGCTATTTCATCAATTCATCTAGTTATGGTGCTAACTGAAAGAGGAACATGTGCTGCCTTTTGAACTGCAGCCTCTCCTAAAAGTTCATGGCAAACATCCTTAGTAGCAGGCAGGATCAACTCTTCACCAATAGTAAAGGGCTTCTTAGCTTTAGCAACACGGTTAGCCACTAATAATCATGCTCTCAGTGCAAACACATTTGATGAAGTGGTGGCCTTCAATAATTGCTTCTGTTCTTTGCATTCATATTTTTTTCTTTTGAAACACTCCAAAGGCTTGTCTTTTAATGCAGAGTGCTTGGTCTCCATGTGGCAAAGAAGTTTTGAAGGTTTCATGGTTTCATTAGATAGCCAGTCACTACATATTATACAAAGCGGGCTTGGAGAATGTGAATCACCTGTTGCAATGAACCCATAATTTAAGTAGGACTCCTGGTCTTTTCTTTAAAATTCAGGTTTCATTTTGTTGGCAGTCTTAAGTCTTTTGCTGTCTCATCATTGGGTCTTTCCCCCTTTTCAAAGAAGCTCTCCAGTGACATTTATTTTTCACTCATTTTTGCTAGGGTTAGCTTGTAGGCTTACCAAAACTGTGATTGAGACAATTGTGCAGTACAGGAAAGAGGTGAGGACAGAAGTAGTAAATAAAATAATGAGTGGGCCACGCACAGACTAAAATAAGTGTTGGATTCTAACTTAAAGCCTGCTATTAGACGCAATTGTAAAATTGAAGTACATCAACTCATTTGCCACTATAAAGCCTGCCACCAGATGCAGATTAATCGTCACTTGCCACTCACTGATAGAGTTTTGTTATCTTATGGTCTCTGTGCACTCAAACCTCTCTTCAAGGATAATCTGTATTTGCAGCTGATTTCCAGTGCTGGCATCACTGCCTCAGCTCCACCTCAGATCATAAGGCATTAGATTTTCATAAGGAATGTGCAACCTATATCCCTCGCATGTGCAGTTTACAGTAAGCAGGGCTTGCTGTCCTATGAGAATCTAATGCTGCTGCTGATCTGACAGGAGGTGGAGCTCAGGCGGTGATGAGAGTGATGGGGAGCGGTTGTAAATACAGATGAAGCTTTGCTCACTCACTTGCCACTCACCTCCTGCTGTGGGCCCAGTTCCTAATAGTCCATGGACCAGTACCGGTCCTTGGCCCAGGGGTTGGGGCTTGAATGCAGCTGGAGGATCCATTTCCACAATGGTTCACTCACATGGCTGTTGGCAAAAAGTCTGTTTCTCTCTAGCTTTTTACAGATGTCTCAGTTCCTCACTGGCTATTAGCTAGAAATCTCAGTTCCCCATCACATCGGTCTCTTAATGGACTGCCTGAATGTCTTCACAACATGGCAGATTGCTTCCACCAGATCAACTGATGAGAGAGAGAGAGAGAAAGAAAGAGAAAAGAGAGGAAGCTATAGTAACTTTCATGCCCTAGTCTTTGAAATTGTACAGTCACTCCTGCTTTAATTTTATTTATTGGAAATAAGCCACTAAGTCCAACCCAACACTAAAGAAGATGGAAATTAGGCTCCACATATTAAGAGTATCAATTTGTGAGCATATCTTATACTACCACAGACTTCTATATTTCATTTCCCAAATTTTACTGTTACTTAGGGGTCTTACCCCAGCCCTCTTACCATCTCATTTTATTCACTCTCCCTGAGTGATTACAACTACTTTCATGGCTTCAATTGCCACTATAGTGTAGATGAATCTAAAATCATTATCTCTAGCCCTGATCTCTCTCCCAAAACCTATATTTGTATTTTCAACTGCCTATCCTACATCTTCACCTAGAAAGCCAACTCAGCTGGTCCAAAACTAAATTCCTGTTTTTCTCTCCCCTTGCTCCCAATTTGGCTCTTTATTTTATATCTTCAACCCCATCAACCAAGTTAGAAAACATGAAATCATCCTCAATTCCTACTTTTCCTTCACACCTCTCATATCCTTTGATACACATTTATCCCTACTGTATATACCTTCTAAATAACCCTCAATTTATTTTCTTCTTTCCATCATTACTAACTTTGTATAGGCTGTCATCATTCCTGTCCAAGTCTACTACAGTAGCCTAATAATTGATTTCCTTATGTCTAGTCTCTCCCCATTCTAATTTACCTTTTGTCAGATTTATCTTGGCTAAAATACAGATCTGAGCTCATATATCTCTATAAAAACCTCCAATGGCTCACTAATAACTTCAGTTTTAAGCCCAAGCTCTTTAAAATGATATATAAAGTCCTTTAAAATCTGACCCTAATATGATTTTAGCTTCATTTCTTGTCACTGTCTCTATACACCTTCACCAAATCACTGTCATTCCCTGAAAATGTCATGTACTTTCACACATTCACTATTTGCATATGCTATTTCCTCTTTCTGGAATATCCACCACTCTCTGCTCTGCTAGGCAAACTCCTATTTCCAGAATTCAAACAACACTTCTTCTAAGAAGCTCTCTGACTTCCCTACGTGAGAAGTCATTTTATCTGCTATGGTCCCATATCATCTTGCATATATTGGTGGCATATCTTTGTCATCTATACACTGTGAATGTTTTTAAGACTGTTTCAATTTCAAATGTTTTGTCTTTGCATTCCCACAAGAACATGAACAAAATTTGTCAGACTATGTTTTCCACTTTTTAATTCAGAAAATATGATTTATAGTGACACTACTGGTCTCCTCCAGGAATCCCAGAATAACCCGTTGCAGGAAGAAACCTATCTGCCCCTTACAGAATTTTGTTAATCTTTTTTGATTTTGTGTTGCCAACCTGCATCACTGAAGAAGGCAAAGTGCCATTTCAAGTCCAGAGCACAAGTAAATATATTACCACCATTTATACATTTTCACCTTGCCCGCTCCCTGTTCCCCATTACTACAAATCCACCTTCTACAATAAGCAGCTGAGGCATCATCAGGGAAACTGGAAGAAAAGAAGCCTATGAATGTGTCTATACATTAGGTAGACATTTATCCCAGAAGTGTCATCTATTAATTTTGTCCTTTCGTGGAATCTTGGTACTTGGTGACAAATAGTACATCCCCATTATTACTGGAAAAATCCTTGGATGAATCAGGGTGCTCATCTTGGTACAGAGGATTTTATTAAATTCATATTCAAAAGATGGATAAATACCAAAACTAAATACTCTTACAGTGCAAATGGGGAAAGAATGTTTAGCTTTCACCCTAGTTCTTAGCCATCATTTTTAAAACATTTATTGAGCTCTTTCTAGGAGACAGGCTGCATGCATTAGGCAATATTTATGCAGCTGTAAACAAGAGAGCCAAGGTCCCCACTCCCATGGGACAAAAGACATCCAAGTAAGAAATAAAGACATAAAAACACAAAGTAATTACAGATTATGATAAATTAAAGAAATGAAAAAGGTGATGAGATGGAGATTAACCGGGGGTTGGGGGAAGAGGTTCTTTAGATACAGTGGGCAGGGATAACAATTTAGAGTATTTGGCATTTGAGCTGAAACCTGTAGCATGAAAGTGAGCCAGCCACGTGAGATCTGGAGGAAGAATATACCCAAAAAGGGCAACAAAGGCAACTATACCCTAAATACAATACCCTGATTACAAAAAAGTCCTCTCAAGAATGCATATTATCAGATGGCAGGATCCATATATACAAGAAGAGAAATATAGGACAATACAGATTGAAAAAACAATGGTGATACAGCACCTCTTGTATTATCCTGGATAGAGCTGGAACCCATTCTACTTAGTGAAGTATCACAAGAATGGAAAAACAAGCACCACATGTACTCACCATCAAATTAGTTTTAACTGATCAACACTTAAGTGCACATACAGTAATAACATTCATCAGGTGTCAGGCAGATGGGAGGGGGAGGAGGGGATGGGTATATACGCACCTAATGGGTACGGTGTGCACCGTCTGGGGGATGGACATGCTTGAAGCTCTGACTCGGGTGGGGCAAACATATGCAACCTAAACATTTGTACTCTCATAATATACTGAAATAAAAAAAATTTTTAAAAAAAGAAAGAAATAGCCACTTGTTTCAGACCTCCATGTCTTAAATTGGATGCCCAGTATGATTCATCTTAATTCTGAATGAGTAAGCAGCCATATTTTTATACCAATCCAAAAGTCAAAATTACCAGGCCCTGTTGACACCCTACTACCTGAAAGGGATACTTCTCCCTAAGCATCCCTACCAGAGTTTCCCCTTCTCACTTTCCTGCCTGAGCTGCTTTTTCTATATTTGTCTTTTACACATTGTTCCCTAAATTCTTATTCTTCCTTTGCTCTGTATTATCTCTCTCAAAATAATCCATTCCCATTGACACCCATATGTTCCAAACTTTTTCCTGAGTTTACAAGTCAAATATCCATATGCCATTGGATTTCTCCACAAATGTAAAACTCAATGGAAATCAAGCAGGGGAGAATGGGGAGGAAGGGAGAGGCAAAAACCTACCTAACAGGTACAATGAACACTATTTGGGTGATGGACACAGTGATAGCTGTGACTCAAGCATTACAAAATGCATGTAACCAAAAACATTTGTACCCCCTTAATACTTTGAAATTAAAAAAAAGAAATAGGGTGACACTATCAAATTCATAGATTAAAGAACTTACTTTTGGAGTAATGCATTGTGAAGAAATGGGAGCAAGAAAGACAAGTTAATAGGCATTTAGAATAATCCAAGCAAAAAAAAAATGTGGCTCTGAAATCAGGTAGTGAGGTGGGAAGGAGATAATTTGAAAGATACTTAAGAGGTAGAATCACTAGGACTTGACTGAATTTGGAGGTTGAAAAAGGAATCAAAGATGACTCATTAAATTTCACATTATGATACCAGATGTAAAGCAGATAGTAGTTTTTGTTTGGGGTTATATATAAACATTCTATAGAACTATGAAAAGTTCTAAAGCACAAGAGAGTCATGAGTGGAGTATGGGAATGGGGAATAGGAAAAGTTGGCCTAAAATGAGAAGTAAAAACCAAATAACAAGATAAAAAAGCAGAGGTAATTGGACTGAAGAAGGCATGGAACCCCTATATTGAATGCAAAAAGACATGCAAAACCATCAGAAAATTATTACTAGGGAAATGACATGGTTGATTGGAATCATGGGAAATGATCTTAGTTTCGATGAAGCAAAAAATATTTGGAAATTGTACACCTTGATTTCTTGACAAATGTCATAATAACTATTATCATAATGGCACCAAGAAATATTTCAAATAGAATCACCCACTTAAAAAAATTTGTCAGTATATGTTGAAGTGAAAGTTTACAGTACTGAAACTCAAACTGACAAGGTAAAAGAGATTTTACATGCTCTACTGAAACATTGGCTAATCTTTATAATAGTGTATTTTGGAGGGAAAAATGTTTTAAAGAAGACTGCCTACATGTCAGAAGAATTTTTAAGCATTCAATATTTAAATCAAAATACTTTCTAATATGTACTATCTCAACCCCTAAAATGGATCAGCAATTTACATGGCCTGCCAAATTAGTCTCACCTTTACGACAAGAATTTATTTAGATAAACTATTATTCTTACTTCTGCTCACTACCCAACAGCATAGTTTGGTCCTTTATCAGTCAGAATTTGTATTAGTTTGCTAGGGCTGCCATAACAAAATACCATAGAATGGGTGGCTTAAAGAATAAAAATTTATTTTCTTGTAATTCTAGAGGCTAGATGTTCAAGATCAAGGTCTCAGCAGGGATGGTTTTTTCTTAGGCTTCTCTCTATCTGCTGCCTCCTGGCTATGTCTCTTTCCTCTGTGCACATGCATCTCTAGTTGTCTCTTTGTGTGTCCAAATGCCCTCTTCTTATAAGGCCACCAGTCAGATTGGATTAGGGCCCATGCAAATGGCCTCACTGTAACTTAATCACCTCTTGAAAGGCCCTATCTCCAAATATAAGCACAATGTGAGTTAATAGGGGCTAGGGCTCAAACATGAATTTGGGGGATCATAATTCAGCCCATAACAGAGTTCTTGGTTGCAAACAACTAAAACCAACTTTAAGTAGAAAATGAATTTATTGGGACAATTGCTCACAGACTATATAGGAAGGCTGGAAAATCAGGCTTGGAAAACACAAGCAGCAAGAGAAAATAGCAAAGAATGAAACAGGATTAATATGGATCCTGCCACTGGCTTGCCACCAGCCTGCCACCAGGCTTGTAATACTGTATGTGTATTCTTCTAATGACCTGAAAAACTCCTATACTCTTCCTGAATCTTTGCCTTATTTTCTTGGAATCAAAAGCCCTAGGCACAGTGGGGAAATGGCAGGGAGAATCTACCTCCTAAATTATGTACCTGGCTCTGGTGGGATAAGGAACAGGGAGAAACTCTGCAGCTTTGCCTTTAAAGTGGAAATTTTAACTTAACGGGTAATCTCCCTTCCATCCCATCCCCCAACCATACACACAGGAAGGACTTTAGGATGCTGGCTAGCAATCAGTAATTTCTATTTTAATACTAAATCTACTGCCCTAATCTATTTCATGTGATATAGTCCAATAGACGTTAACAGAATTGCTATATGCAAAGCAGTAAATTCACTGCCTGTCTACCAAATCAACCCAGTCAGGTTTGGCACTATTTTTCTTTTATCGTGGGCGCTTACCCCAGGTTTAACTCTGTTCCCACTATTTCCTAAGGTATTTCACTTATCCTGACACTCGGGTTTATATCCTTGCTTTCTTGAGCATTGACTCTGTAACCCTTGGACTACACCTTCTAAGCTTTATTTTGTGAAATTTTAGTTTGAATTACAAAGAGAGTAAAAATAAGAATAGAAGGTATAAAATTCCCAGTCCTGCTTTCATTTGCTATTGGAGACCACAAAAAAGCATTTACTTTATTGAATTCAGTAAGTTAGACTTCATTATTTCTAAAGTCTATGAAGAAATGAATGTATATTTCTAAAGTCTACGAAGAAATGAATGTATAAGGGCAAAGGGCTATCAGAGCAGGTACTGTATTTAGAAATGTATATTTTCCATTTGAGGCAAGGAAGCATCTTTGCTCTCTGCCTGGATTACACTTCAGGGAAGAAACAAAATCAAAGGTCAGAGAGAGATAGAAAGGAGTTTGAAATAAGAACCCGGAGCCACTATTATAACAATATGAGGTTCTAGATTCTTTCTAACTTCCCCATATTTGTTATTTATAATTCAGTGGCTTCATAATAATCATTAATTACCAATAAAATTCTTTAAAAAAAAACAAAGGCCCAAAACTTACCATTATGGACACTAAAAAAAGGAAGTTAAGGCAACTACGTTCCACCCTCACAAATCTTAAAGGAAGAGGACCCCCAAAGAATCAAATATAATACTGCATTCCTGTCTTCCGACAAGAACTACCACAATAACAAAAAATAAACAAGGATGAAAATAAGTACAAGAGGGAAGAGTCCATTAATCTGCGATAGAAGCCCAAATGAAGTGTACACATACCCACCATACTTGGGATTCATTGACATTATCTTACATGGAAAGTTACTAAGCAAATAATCAACTGCATAATTAAGGAGGCTTATAGTTTTCTCCCTATGCAAATTAATAAAAAAGATTAAAAAGTCTTATCTATACAAATGATTATTGGCTCCTCAATGCTTCCCAACATAGAGTTTAAACAATCATTTTTAAAAATAGCTATTGTTAAGATAATATTTTGGTTTGTACAAATATTAACATCAAGTACCTTTTCAAACGGGATCTACTTTCGTAATGTTAGGTTACAGGCACGTAGGCTGAAGTCAGATGCCAAGGTTAGAATCCCTGGCTCAGCCCTTAAAATAACCTTGGTCATCTTTCTTCTTTTTTGTGCTTCATCTATAAAATAGGAACAGTAACAATGCCCACCTAAGTGTCGTTGTGATCATTCAATGAAATAATGTGTGTTAAGTCCAAGCAGTGTCTGGACGTACCAAGCACTTAAACTAAGCTCAAACTAAGTTTGGTTACTTTCGCATTATAAAGTGGTTTTTAGCAATCATCTAGGCACTTTCCTAAAGACTTAAAATAACTTGATAAATACAGTACTTCAAAGTTCAAGTGCCCCCTTCTCTGGGACGCCATCCCTAGCGCTCTTTAAATGAAAGAGACCCTTCAAATGAAAGGAAATTTTTCTCATTTCTTCATAATCCTTAGTAGGAATCTGAAGTACTCTACACTCGCGGGCCGTCCAGCCCTGCCTCACCAAGGCACTAGAAGGTAGCTGAGTAGTAACCTGGCCCACGAAGCAGCCCCAAGTTGCTGCGGCTGCTCGGTGGTCACTCAGGATGGGGATGGTACAGGCGACCACTAACTCGGCCGGCAGGAGGCGAAGATGGACAAAAGAGTCGCCTATTCTCAGTAAGAGAGGACGCCGAGAGAGCACAGACGCGCATGGGCCTTAACCCGCTGGCCCAGATTCATTCTCAGGCCTGCAGTCACCCAAAAAAGGCTGGGTGGGTGTGCAACATCACGTGTGACGCGGAGTCATTTTCCCACGGCCCGTCCCTGCCCCCTCCTGGTGATACGCAGCAAACGCGCACGCGCAGCTCCGCTTCCGGGCGCCTCTCCTCACTACCCAAAATGCTCTGCGGCACCGACCTGTCGCAAAGGCCGCGTTTAGGGGGCGAATGAGCGACTCGCTTTCCGTGCGGTGCGGCGACGGCGGCCCCGGTCTTCCTCCGCCTACTGCCGCAGGGCCAGATACCCTGACGGTATCCAGCTGCGTTTAACTGTGGCCGGTGTCATCTGTCTCCGCAATGCCCCCCAAGAAACAGGCTCAGGCCGGGGGCAGCAAAAAGGCGGAGCAGAAAAAGAAGGAGAAGATTATCGAAGTGAGTACCCACCCCCTCCCCCACTCACGTCGCGAGACCTCGGGGAAGCAGCCTCCCAGCTCCCGGTTCCTCGGGGCTCTCGCTCGCGTCTTCTGGGGCCACGTGTCCCTCCCTTTGGTCTGTATGGCCCACTGCCCCTTCACCAGCCCCCTGATGACGCTCGCTGCCTCTCATTGCTATAGTGACGTTGCTGGCGCCCCCGCACCTGGGCTTTGCTTCTCCGCCCACATGCCCGCCCCTGCCCACCCGGCTGCGAAATGACCCTCTGGGCCTGCCACAGGGTTTTGTACTTCGCTAGTCCTCTCAGAAGTGGAGACATTTCTAGGATTGTGTTAAAAGAAATATGATGTGCGGGCTCGGGCCACAATCTTTCTGGAACGCAGACTTACGACGAGTCTTTCTGTTTCTTGTTTCTTTACCCATTACCCAGGGGTAATACTGTTAATTCTGTGGAGCCAACAAATTTCTATTTGGTGGCGTTTTTAATTTGCCTCTAAACTGTTTAAAATCTCATTCTGTCAGGTCACAGCCCAGAATCTTGGACATAGCGCTTGATACACATATTCTAAATTCGATTAAGTAGAATAACGCTTTAAGAGAGTAGGTTTCAGTGTTACTAGCTGTGTTAAGTCTCATCCCCCAATTTGGTTTTGATATATATTAGCACATTGAGCTTATAGCCAGCCCTTTAATGGCTGAGGAACGCTGTTGACGGTCTTACATGTTCTGCACTTGTTTTCCAACGACTGCATCAGTGAATTTCCTTAAGAGAGTGAACTGTATTTGACATTACATAAACATATCATATAGCCCCACCTACGAGGTATTTCTTCTCTCGATTTCTGCTATTATTTTTTCTCATAATTAAAATAAATAGTACCTCCTATACTTTGAATGTAATATGAAAAAGCCATGGTCGTTGTACTGCATAAGGTGTATCTGAATAATGGACAGCTTTTATGGGATACTTTTTATTAAAACACGACCAAAATAGGTATTGGGTGTTTTGAAATGACATCTTTTATAACTGATTATTGCTTTGTAATACTCAGTTACTACAGCCTTGAAAAATAGCAGTGAAAGTTCTCAAGGTTTTGTTTTACAAACCTAATCAGAACCTATATTTGTCAAATTTCACATAATTTTTTAAAGTCTCCTGATTTAAGTAAAATGCTTATGAAGAATTCTAGCAACCTTGGCCAACTTCCAACTCAAGCAGAACCTGTATTCTTACTGCTTATTTGTGCTATTTAAAACTGCCATGAAATACCGTACCCAAACAAAGTGATTGTTAAATTCTCACACCTGTGTTTACTATCTCCTTTTTGAATCTGGAGTCCTGGCACTTAGGTTGATCTCTGGGGTTGGTGATCTGATGGCATTCAATGCTGTGGACATTTTAAAGATGTCATTTTACTTGTAAGTTTTCTGTACTGAGATTGAGTTAATACAGTACACCATGATACAAACTGAAACTCCCATATAGATGTGAAATTAAGTGTTATATGACAATTTAAAGTACACTTTATTCATTGTAGAGCTTTAACTATAGTTTTATTTTTAATTGGTAGGACTGGTATTTTTGTTTTAAGGAATTGTACATGAAAGTTGTTTATAGTATCCCATCAACTCTAAAAATGATGCATATATTATGGTTCCATTCATCTTTGAACAAGATTATATTTAACGTAAAGAGAAAGCAACTTCAGTTTCATTAATGAAGATATCCCCAAAGAAAAATGCAAAATAAGATAACTGCATTCTTTAATTGACAAAAAAAAAAAAAAATACCCTAACAGAGTGATGAAATTAAGCCTAGTTTTGTTTTTTCCATATTTAATGTATACGATGAGTTTTTAAATAATTTTCTTTTTCATTGAAGTGTAATTTATGTAAAATAAAAGGCATTGATTTTAGATGTACAGTTCTGTTTTGATGAATGTATACACCCAGAAACTGCCACCGTAATAAAGACATGAAACATTTTCATCATCCCAATAAATGTGTTTTGTGCCTCTCTCTGTTCAATTCTTTCTCCATGGGCAGCCACTAATCTTTTTGCCACCACAGAGTAGCTTTTCCTGCTCTAGGAATTCATATAAATGGAATTATACAGTCTGTAGCCTTTTGTGTCTTTTTTCCCTTTCATGCCACATGATGTTTGTTTTTTTTTTTTCTTTTTGGAGACAGAATCTGGCTCTGTTGGCCTGGCTAGAGTGCTGTGGCATCATCCTAGCTCACAGCAACCTCAAACTCCTGGGCTCAAGTGATCCTACTGCCTCAGCCTCCCGAGTAGCTGGGACTACAGGCATGCGCCACTATGCCCGGCTAATTTTTTCTATATATTTTTAGTTGTCTGATTAATTTCTTTCTATTTTTAGTAGAGATGGGGGTCTCGCTCTTGCTCAGGCTGGTTTCGAACTCCTGAGCTCAAATAGTCCGCCCGCCTCAGCCTCCCAGAGTGCTAGGATTACAGGCGTGAGCCACTGCGCCTGGCCACATGATGTTTTTGAAATCCATCCATGTTGTATGTATCTGTCTAGTTTGTTCCTTACTGCTGAAAAGTATTCTCTTGTATAGGAATCATGACAATATGTGACCTTTTGTATCTAGTATTTCTCCTTTGTAGAGTTGAGACAAAAGGATTATAATTGAAGCTTGGAGAATGAACTCAGGATTCCAAAATGGGATTAGGGGCACTGTATGTTAAGATCTTGGCAGCATACAAAATGGATTATTTTGTAGCCAATGCAGTCATCTGTAGAGACCTTAATGTTGGGGCATAAACTGAGGTAGAACAAGGATGTCCTTATGACCTGTATAAATTAGGACTACAGGGTAGGCATCATTAGGGGATCTGGGTGGTGTCTCTGGGAAGGACTGGTCTTGACTTTACCTTCAGGGAATTAATGTTGAGCTTCTTGTTTTTGCTGAATACGCTTGTATTTTGCTTTGTCGAGTTTTGCTCAGTGGTTCTTGAACCAAGAATGCAGTAATGTTGGATGTATGTCCAGTTTTGAGGCCATTTCTTTCTGAAAGCTTAGCTTTGGGTATGGGTTCTTGTTGAACAACATGTTCAAATCTTTCAGTTGTTTCTCAGTGAACAGTTTGTTTCCTTTGTTAACGTATCTGGTGCTAGCCTTTAGGAAGGTCCTCTGAGCCTGCCATCTTGTAATCTAGATGTGCTCCTTTGTTCAAGTCCAGGGATCTGATGAACTTTCTTAAAAAAAACAAAAGGTAGTAAAGTTTTGCAGACTCATGGGTGTTGCATTGATGTTTGCTACTACTGGAGAGGTACAACAATGTTGTGAATTGTAGTGTTAAGTTATAGCGTTTGTGAAATTAGATATATAGAGAATACTCTGTTGTTCAGCCTGGTTAGGAAATGATAAATTCTGCTTTATTAAATACTATAGGCAGCTTTTTTTTTTTTTAGCTTCCCTAAATACCCAAAGCATGTCTCCATGACTGTTGCAATTAGGTAAGGAGAGGTAGAATAGGCTTAGCTCCCAGCTGACCAATCAAGTTTCATCCAGAATAGCACTTCATCAGTTTTTGTGTAGGTTTGTAAAATTTCAGCTAAAAAGGGTCATTACCAAAACATTTAAAAGTTAAAGTAAAATGTATTTTATGACAAACTCATAATGACCATAATTGAAACCTGGTTCAAACTGGTTATTGATCTCTGTAATTTTTTTGTTTTGGAAAAAATACTTCTTTATAGTCTATTTTGACATGTAAAGACTAACTTATTTCAGCGTCTTGTTAACTTTGGAAGGTTTTATAGATACATAATCTGAAATTCTAAGTTGTTCAGAATTAATAGTACAGCCTATGCTTTTAAGCAGCACTTTTCAGTGGACTTTAAAATAAATGGTTGCCCTACAGACCTCTTTTGTCTTCTGTACCTCTGTTGCTTCCACTGCTACCACTGTGGAAAAACAACAACATGTAGTTTTTGAGAATACTAAATAAAGCAAGTAAAAAGAGGCATCAGGTAGCATAATTTAATGACTTTCAGCTTTGAGTACCAGCTTTGGAGTCAGGTAGACTGGGTTTGAGTCCAGTGTTTCATGTTGCTAACTCTGTAGTTTTAGACAAGTTATATGGTCTGTCTGAATGACAATTCTCATCTGCAAAATGCAGCTAATTGCCATATTATTAATAGTACAGAGCTAAGAACTATTTGGGGGAAATAAATACAGACTCACCTGCACTGTCTATATAGTGCTTACCTCCTGCCCATTTGAAATAATTTCTTTATATTGCCTTCATTTTTTTCTTTCCATCTTTCTTCCCTCTTTTCTTTCCCTTCTTCCCCCCAAACGTTATGAATTCATTTGTATTAATATTTTTTTCCTGAAATGATATATCAAAGAGGATTATGGTTCTGCTAGACATTAACACATTAGTGGCAAATGACATATACCCTCATTTGCTTTCTTATAGCTAAAATTTAGTAACAAATTGAAGTCTGCGTTGAGCTGTAGAAGGTTGATTGTAGAAAAGGGAAAATAAGCTTTGGATTTAGGACAAGCAAATAGAGGATATCCAGCTAAAGACTTGTAGCAGCAAAATAATAATAAGGACCTATAAAGACAGAATCCA
Source organism: Indri indri (assembly GCA_004363605.1). NCBI lineage: Eukaryota > Metazoa > Chordata > Mammalia > Primates > Indriidae > Indri > Indri indri. The sequence continues at coordinate 15,429 of RJWJ010011123.1, forward strand.
GTTTTGTAAAGGATGGAGAAAGAGAATTTGGTTGTCAGTGAAGAACTTCAGCCAACAGCCAAGGTCAACTGTTGATTGCTCAAAGCTGGATGAATCAGTTGCAAAATGTCTGTTGCATGGATGGACAACAAAAATACGTTAGACAGGTATGTTTTGGGGAAAAACTAATGCGGTAAAACAATGCTAGCCTCTGCTTACCCTAGTGTCCCCAGAGGTAGACCCCAGTTATGTTAAAGCACTATTCAGTGTTGACCTGCTCTCCCACTGCCTCTCTTTTTCCCCAAAATCTTACTTAAGTATGGGGGGGGGGCACATTTCAGAAGACAAATTTTCCATAGGGGTGGGAGTGGTGGAGCTCTGTGGCTTACCTAGTCCCTAACACGCAGCCCCGGCGTTTGGGCCCACAGATTTAAGGGAGGAGGGTTTTGAGTGAAGTTCTGGAATTCACTGAGTGTCAAGGTTCTTGAAGCCTCAGGGAGCTTTTCTTACTGCCTGCCTTGTAAACTCCTTTGTATTCATTTCCCAAGTTGTCTTCTGAAACATACACACACACAGTTCCTTCCCTATAACCTAACTTTTGGGACCTTATTTGTCCAGTGAGAACCGCTGTTTCCCTACTTTTAACCATGATTTGGGATTGACTGTAACCTCCTCTTTTTCCATCACATAATTCAGGTTAATATTTGGGTAAGGGTCTGTCCTAAGCTCAAGAAAGAGGGACTAATAAGCCTTTTGAAGTATTCCAAATTGCAAACCATCCTGTTATCAAGAGGTAGTGTTGTATGCCAGATCCACAATGTGGTATTTAGGAAGCTTTTTTGCACCAGCCAGCCCAATAACTTAACCAGATTTCTCTGGAAAGTAGTTTTTCGTGGTGGAAAGAAAAAGAAATTTGCTTAGAGTCAATTATACGTTAGTTCATATATCATCTGTCACTTAATAGTTCATACGTACTGGGCCAGACACAGTTCTCAGCATTTTGGGGGAAAGGAGAGAAGAGAGACATACAAGCCATCTACCGGTGTGATAAAAATTACATAGCTCCTCTAATTCTTTCAGTGGTATATGCATTATTACCCTTTTTAAAATTACAGAAACAAGCACAGAGATTAATAACTTTCCCAAGATTACTCAAGTGGCAAGTGGCAGAGCCAGGATTCAAACCCAGGAAATCTGGCTCCACAGTCCTTGCTGTCAACCACCGAGCTATATACTGTCTCTCTGAGTTAAATGTTTCGGCTTTCAGAACAACCCTAAGGGGTTAGAGTGAGACCCACTTTATAAATATAAACTGGCAAAGACAGAGTAATTTATCCAGCTCTGTTTGGGATTAGAACCTAGGCAGTCTGACTCCAGAGTTTATACTCTTAAATCTTTATACTGTACAGCTAGCCCCTTATTAGCAATTTAATATCAGATGAATTGTTGACCGTTTCTGAGTTTATGTATCAACACTTTTACAGAATGAGATAATAGTATATCATAGGATCGTTTTGAGGATTTATTGAAGTATATATTCAGGAGTTTATGTTTAGTGAATGATAAATAAGTGTCCCCTTTCTCTGTGGAAAAAAAAATTTCTGAGCTCTTAACCTAATTAGAGACTTTTAAAACAGAACTCATTCATTATCTCTTTAAACTGGTTAATTATGTGCTAAAACAGTGTAATTAAACCTGAAAATTTTTTTTCTTCTGGGATCCAGAGCTTATATACCTTTACCAGAAACTGCTGTTGTTAGAACTTTCTTTTCTAACTGGCCAGGTTCCCTTAGTTTCTTTCCTAAGTCTTTGTATGTCAGTCTCTAGTTTGTTATTTGGCCTCGTTTATTCTTTGTTTGCTGCTTCTCCATAGTTACATATGAGGCCTAGGTTGAACCCCAGTTTATTCTTCTCTGGCAAAGTATCTGTAGATGCTGTTGCATGTTAATCCTGACCATATTTTTAGTTAGAATTTCCTCTCCCTCCCATGAGAGCTCACTTGTTGTAAAAGGAAAGTATGGCATTTTATGCTTGGTTGCTACTCTGTGATCATCTCTCTCCATATGTCACATTACCCTTGACCATATTTCCTTAGAATTGGGTTGTGTTAAAACTCCTTTTATGTAAAAACAAGGGAAGCTATCCATACATTGCAGAGAATTTCAACTTGTATGTACTTCCTGCTACCTTCTTTCATATATATAGGCTATGCACGTAGGGTTTTGTACTATCGTGTTTGGGATAGTAGAACATGAGGCAGGCATTTAAGTAGGGGAAAGCAAAGTTTTGGTATGTGGATGGATAGAGATGTCATGGATAAAGAGATATTTCCTGATGAGAAAGAGCCTTTTAGCAGCAAAAACCTATTGAGCTTTTTGATCTTAAGAATATTGAAAGATCTTTTATTGGTTTTGAAATGCTGTAAAGATTACATCATGTTGGATGTTTTCAAATACAGATTCTCTCAATACTGTTGTTTTTCATTTCCAGCTTGTCCAAATAAGTGGTATTCTGTATCTGTAATACTTTTCTTCTCATTACCCTTTCCCTTCCTGTAGAATTAAAATGGTCACCTAATTTATTTCATATTAAATGCCTCTCAGGGTTTTGTTTGTTTGTTTGTTTTTAATTAAGAGATAGGTTCTGTCTCAGTTGTCTGGGCTGGGTGCAGTGTTACGGTCATAGCCCACTGCAGCCTGGATTTCCTGGGCTTAAGCAGACCTGCTGCCTCAGCCTCCTGAGTAGCGAGAACTATAGGTACGTGCCATCACGCCTGGCTGGGGTTTTTTGATTTTGTTTTTGTTTTTTAATTTATTTTTTTGTAGAGACATGTTCTCACTGTGTTGCACAGGCTGGTCTGGAACTTCTGGCCTCCAGCAATTCTCCCCCACTGGGGGCTGTCAAAGTGCTGAGATTACTGGCTCAAGCCACAGTGCCTGACCCCAGATTACTTATAGAGACCTTTTTATCTCTCATCCTCTTTGAAATCCATAAACAACCAGAATAAGAAAGTAATACAAATTCTGTTTTGAAATTAGGAGACATTTATAATCTTGAACCTGAGCATGTGAAGATTGACAGTAGATGGATGAGTTGGTAACTGATTTAGGAGAGCTGAGCGTTCAGGCCTGAGTGCCTGCCCAGGAGTGTGCCAGTGAGAAGCAAATGAATTTGCTCTGCAAAATTCTGGAAAAACTCAACAATAGGAGGCACTAGGTAATTTTGAAGGCGAGAGACTGAAAAAGTGGGGGTTAAAAGTGTTAGAAATAGCTAATAATTCTTACCTACTATAACTCAGCCAGGTGGCTATTTCTGCAAGAAACAGAAAGTGTATTCTCTGCAGGGGTTGGGGGGGTCCACAGGCCTCTCTGGTTCTGGAACACTAGGCACGGAGGAAGTTAGAGGGCTGAAAATGGCTGCTAAGAGGTCTGCAGTAAACTAAGAGACCCCGTCTACCACCTATTCTTTTCTCCTGTCCGATAGCCAGACCTTTTGTCTTCCCAGCTAGAAGACCCTTCTCCAGAGAAGCAGAAAAGATTGAGCAGGGAAAAAAAATATTTCAGATTTCAGGATATGGTGGTTTCCTGTCAGGTTTGCCACCCATTCACCTTAAGGTGAAGCTCACTAGTCAAGCCTGCTTTATTAGTTTCTTAGGGCTGCTGTAATAAATGACTACAAACTGGGTCACTTATAACAACAGAAATTTATTCTCCCATAATTGCGTTGGCTGGAAATCTGAAATTAAGGTGTTGGCAAGGTCATGCTCCCTCTGAAGGCTGTAGGGAAGAATTCTTTCTTGTCTTTTCCTAGTTTTTGGTGGTATCTCACAATCCTTGTCATTCCTTGGCTTATAGCTCTAGTGTATTCCAATCTCTGTCTTCACATTGCCTTCTCTTTGTGTCTTTGTGTCTTTTCCTCTTACATAGATACTAGTCATTGGATTTAGGGCCCACCCTAATCTAGTATGACCTCACCTTAACTCATTACATCTGTAAAGACCTATTTCCAATTTAAGTCACATTTAAGTTTAGGTGGACTTGAATTTGGGAGACTTCATTCAACCCACCAGAGCACCCCCACCCCCCCATTCCCCCGCCACACCTTGCGCATACTTGTGCAATGGCTTCTAAATGTTTGGTGCTACATACTTATTAAATATGAATAGATAGCCAAGGATCACCATTAGTACCTAGCACATAATAAGCATTCCATAACTGATAGCTGGTATTATGTTAATGGTTTTGCCAAATATTATGTTAATGATATTCCAAATCTATTGTGTTGCTTTTTAGTTATTATATTTCAATTTTAATGTTTCCATATTAGCAACAGCTAGGAATGTATACAATTCAGTAGTTTGATCTCTTTATTAAATTTGTTTTTGAGAGGATAACTTTATTACCCAAAAAAACAGTCCAGAAGTTAATGTATCTTCTTCCTCTTATGCACTATTCCCCAAAATGTGTTCAGTAATATATAAGCCCTCAGAATACTCTGATAACAATGCAGTCTGAGGTAAAAGAAGATTTGGAAGTGCTGCATACTATATCCCCTCTGATAAAGGCTGTATTTTATGCTTAAGAATTAAGAGCCCTATTTAATCAAACATTTTCCTAAACTTATTTGACTGTAGGACTTCTTATTCCAGTGTAACAAAACCCTGCACATTCCATAGAACTGATATTTCAAAATGCACTATGGAAAAAGTATCATAGAGTAATAAGTTTAATGATGATAGTTACAAGTATGTATTGAATTGTAAAGAATCTGCATGGTGTTTTGAGGTCATATATTGCCTTAACTTGATGTTTTAGTGTTTCGTGTGTCTTTATATATAGCATAAGCAAGAATACTTTTCTTATCAATAAATGAAAATGATTTTTAGATGTCATTAGAAAATAGATATTAATCTAAAGTGTTAAGATATTTGTATGCTCTTTCTCAATTAGGACAAAACTTTTGGCTTAAAGAATAAGAAAGGAGCGAAGCAACAAAAGTTTATCAAGGCTGTCACCCATCAAGTTAAATTTGGTCAACAAAATCCACGTCAGGTAAATAATTTAAATGTTCATATTTTCTTCTCTTGGATGTAATATTATACAGTATCTGTTACAGGTAAAAATATTTGGTATTGTATTTCAAAACAAAATCCTGTTCCAAACGTTTTTTGCATCTTGTCTTACTCTGCAGTACCTTTTGGATATTCCTCCAAGTCATTTTGATACAGCTCTCATTTATTCTAATAATGGCTGCATGCTATTCTACAATATGGGTATGTTATACCCACCCATTCCAGTGTTCATAAGTGATCACTTTATTTCCAACTTTCTGATACTAAGAATACTTCTACAAGAAATATGCTTGTACATGTGTTCTTACATGTGTTTGTGCTTTTATTTCTGTTACATAAATTATGTGCTAACAGACTTTCTAGATCAAGGGGAATGGATTTCTAATTTTAATAAATTTGGCCAATCACTTTCCTTAGAGGCTATAATGCTTAACATTTTCATTTACAGTGCATAGTAATAGGTTCTTAAGTTCTTTTTAATGCTTTCGAGTCTGGTAAGTATAAAGTGGTATCTTATTGTTAGATTGTTTCCCTCACTACTAGAAGAGTATCTTCTCCTATATGTGTTAGCTGTTTTGAGTTTGCACTTCTATGACTTACCTATTCAAATCCTTTGCTTTTTTGGTTGTTTGTCTTTTTCTTGTTGGTTTATGAGAGGTACCTTTATGTTTTGCCATGCAACAATTTTTAGTTTTTATATATATAGTTTTATATTGCCAGATATATTGCTAGCTTTTTCAAAATGTGTTTAAAAGGTGTCCCCTGCCACTGGATCATGCGTGTTTTTCCTAGATTTTTAAAAATTATTTTATTTTCACAGTCTAAAATTTGTCATATAAATTTTATTTTGTATGTCATTAAGTTTGCTTTTTAAAAAGTAAATAGCCACATACACCAGCATCATTTAGCCCACTGAATTGAAATACCACTATTGACATACAGTCATGCTTTGCTTAACGATGGGAGTACGTTCTAGAGAAATATACCATTAGGCAATTTCTTCATTGTGTGGATATCATAGAGTCTACTTAACACAAACCTGGATACTACAGCCTACTACACACGTAGGCTGTATGGTATAGCCTATTACTCCTAGGCTACAAACCTATATACAGTGTGTTACTGTATATAGGCATACCATATACAGTGAATACTATAGGCAGTTGTAACACAATGATAAATATTTGTGTGTCTAAACATACCTAAATGTAGAAAAGGTACAGTAAAAAACGGTATTATAATCTTACAGGACCACTGTCACATATGTATTGTCATTGACCTAAACTTCGTTACTTAGCACATAATTGTATATTAAAGTCTCAAATATGTTAGGATCTATTTCTAGATTCTGTTTTCTGTTCTATTTATTGTCTGTCCCTAAACCAATATTACACTGATTTTTATTATAGTGGCCTAGTAATATATTCTATTAGCTGTTAAGGCAAGTCCTTTCTCTAAAATGTTACTACTTTTCTATTTTTCTTGGCTGTTCTGAGGCATTTATTCTTCCATATGAATTTGGAAGTTATTTTATGTATTGGCAACTCATTAAAAAAAAAAATAAAGCCCCTTCAGGTTCTTTAGACTTCTCATTCCTTAAATATTTTATATACATGGATTTTTTTTAAAAAATACTTTTTTCTACCACTTCTCTTCTTTTCCTTGACTTCTGGAAACACTTCTTTTTAAATTTCTCAAGTGTTTACAGACTTTTTTTCATCTGAAAATATCAGAATATATGTGAGATGGTTGACCCCTGTCTGAAACAAGTTTTTCTTACTCGTGCTGTCTACAAATCAATACCCTAACACTTTCCTTTCACACACACACCCCCCAGCTTGATTCTAAAGCCAAAGACTATTGCTCTTCCAAGCTGTTGATTTAATACCCTGGTTTAATAAAAATTAATGCTCAGACCTTGGAGTCACATAGACTAAGGTATGAATCCCCCTATCTTTTTTGTTACATGATCTTAAATTATTTAGTGCCACTGGTCTTTATCTGTATAATGGAAGTGCAGTTATCCTTGTAGGGTTCCTCTGGTGGTTAAATGAGAAGATAATGTAAATCTTCTGATGAATATTGGTATGTAAGAAGAGTTCGCTTTCTTTACTTAGTCTCCTTTTTCAAGCCTGTTTTCTCTTATTCAACTTTTTCTTCCAGTGGGAAGTATTTTGAGTGGTGATTTAGATTTGATAGATAAAATTTGTGATAATATTTAGGTTTGATAGTATGTCTAATATTATATTTTTGATATTTATTTGGGTAACTGGGCTTTTATCTGTGAACATGGAGTACCTAACCACCATTATATGAAAACTTTGGAAATGAGCAGCAGTTCTGCTGTTAGAGCTAGACATGAGGTGTCCTGCCCTAGGCCCTGTGCTGTAGTAGACAACTATTCTCTGTGTCTTCTCCAGATATAAATCTTTCCACAGGTAAGGAGTCAGACCTAGGGCATGTGCCCCCCCTCCAGATTTTGCCCCACCGCTCCTCACAACAGTTCTGAACCAGCTTTCAGGGCCTGCAAAGGCATCTTCCCCATGCCCATTTCCATCTTGAGTACACTGTGCTGCCAGCGTGCTTGAGGTGGCAAAAGAAGGATGTGTGCTAGGAATGTGAACAGAGCCTGGATCCATAATATTTCCTCCCCTGCACCTTCCACCTCTCCCCACACACAAAATGGGATGAAACTAGGGGTAAGAAGAGGGGGAGAAGCCAGGGGCTAACTCTCGTGTTACTGCCATGCTTCAGTGTGGAACTCCATGGAGCCTGGGCATTTTAAATTTGAACCCATCCTTCCAGGTCATAAGGTATATTTGTCATGTAGGATTACAAACCACATTTTATTCAACATTAGCTTGATTTATAACTTTTAAATATTTAAACAAATGGTCTGTAGGCCTCCATTCTCCTCTTGCTCTGTGGCCCACAAATGTTTGAGAGGGGCCCAATGAGCAAAGGATAGTTTTATTAGAAATAAAGTGACTTAAATTTTTTCTTTTAAAAACATTTTTCTGTTTAAACAAATCCATCATATGGTCAAAGTTAGGATTTGGGATGTCTTTGACCTAATTATAGCATTTGACCATTCCTTTCCTAAAATTTCCTCTGTCTTGAATCCTTTTTTGTCCTGGTTTTCTACCTACTTTGATATTTCTAGGTCTCTTTTTAATAAGGGCTTTTTAGGTTCTTTTGACCCATTTAATATTGATGTTCTTCAAGGAATTGTTCTGGCACTTTTTTTTGCTGTCCTTGAGTAATTTCATGCACACCGAAAGTTTTAATTAGTTATTATTTGTAAGCTGCTGTGTCTAAAATCTATCTCAAACCAGACCTTCTCTGGTTTCAGTGGAATGAATGTCTATGTCCAGTTGCCTTCTAAATAGCTCCACCCAGATGCTCTGTAAGCATCTTGCACTCGGTATGTCCAAAACTGAGCTCATCTCTACCTCCTACCCCGAAACCTGTTCCTCCTGTGTTCCGTGTCTTGTTTAACAGCACTAACCGTACATACGATAATCTTAGACGACTCCTCCTTTATACTTCATGTTCAATAAATCATTTAGTCCTATCACTTCTGCCTCCTAAAGAGTTCTCTGTGTCTTGTTTTCTCCATCCTCACCTCTAATGTCTATTTTAAGCTCTTGTGTTTTCTTGCTTGCAGCAATTACAACAGCCTCTTGCTTTCATTCTTGGTTTCCATCCTCCACAAAGCTGCCAACGTGATCTTCATAAAATACCTCATCTTGTCACTGGCTTACTTTAAACACTTGAGTCAAACCCTGTCGCCTACTGATACAGTCCAAACTTCTTATTGATATTTCTCATACTTTGTTTCTCTGGTCCCTGTAAGTTTGCATTGGCTGGCTCTTTCTGCATTTCTTTTCTTGCCCATCAGAAGAACTTATCCATAAGGTTATCAACTCAATTTAATTTTCTTAGGCATATGGGCATTTGTTCCCAGAGCACCATGTATTATATAGTTGTTGACATGTCTGTCTTCCCACTAGATTCTGAGCTTCTTTAAATAAGCATCTTTGTCTTTTCATCTTTGTATTTCCTGTCATCTAACATAGGACCTGACATATAAATGTTTGGATGAATCCTCTAATCATATTAGGTATGTAAATTATGTGCCTGGAACTATGTTATGTGCCATGTTTTTTGTTTTGTTTAATCTTTTACATTGACCTAACCCAGTGTTTTTCCACAAGAGCACTATAGGTATTTGGGGTGGTACAATTCATTATTGTGTGGGACTGTACATTTTTGGGTGTTTGCATCTCTGTCTTCAGGATGCACCCATACATTTCTGGGATGGCTTGTTTTCACAGGAAGAATATCCCAGGTGAAAACCATTTGCTAAAAATGCTGGGCATGTAGTAAGTGCTTAATAAATGCTTGTTGCCATAAGCTTTTAAATATGCTTTTAACTAGGCATGGTACCACTTAAAGACCAAAAAAATTCATTACAAAGTTTAATAATTTTGTTTAATAGTTTAACCACAACATTTAATATTGGAAGGCCATTGTAACACGGATAATAAGATGTAAGGATTACATACATATAAATATACAAATGTCTTCGTTACGTTAATGATTACTGAGTATCAAAAACAATTTTGAAAACAGTCAAATTTACATTTTAAACCTGGGAATATTATAGGTAGCACAGAGCGAAGCTGAAAAGAAATTGAAGAAAGATGACAAGAAGAAAGAATTGCAGGAACTAAATGAGCTGTTCAAACCTGTAGTTGCTGCTCAAAAAATAAGTAAAGGTAAACTTAAAATTTCAGTGGTGTTATTTTTATCAAATGTAATTTATGCTAAAAACTCCTGATTTGTTTTGATGTTTATTTTTTTAGATTATAAGCCAATTGTGTTTGCTTTGAAAATGGTACTCCCTTTGTCAGAATTATATCAATGGCTTCCTTGTGGTTTCTGTATGTGTGCCGCTATGTCATTGGACAATTCTAACTCCAGCCATTAGCCCCACACCTAAGACAAAATTAAGGATTTAGACAGTCTACTAGTTGGTTTACAATATTCAGTCTTTGGTAGTAGCCAAGGCAAAGCTATAGTTGTATAAACTGTAAGTCCCAAATTTGGGGCAATTTTCCTCCATTTATATTTGTTTCTCCTTTGCCTCCTGTCTCATTGACACCAACTAGACAGATAACTATGGAATAACCTGTGTGTGTGTTTGGTTTCCCACCCCCTACTACCTTTTTTAGTAAAAAATAAAAGAAACAAAAATAGATATAAAATGCTACAGAAAGAACTTTAAAGAAATGTCTTACTAATCACCTTTAAGTGATATTTTCCTCTCACATCAGTGAATAGAAAATAACAGGTTAACCAGAAGTAATTATATTTCAGATGCAAGCTATACTTTACGGTCTGGCAGATTATAATACAAATACCATATGCCATTTGACATAGGTGCAGATCCCAAATCTGTAGTATGTGCATTCTTCAAGCAAGGACAGTGTACTAAAGGAGATAAGTGTAAGTTTTCTCATGACTTGACCCTGGAGAGAAAATGTGAAAAGAGAAGTGTTTACATTGATGCAAGAGATGAAGAACTTGAAAAAGGTATTTTTTTTTTTCTTTTAGCATTCTCTTGAAAATAAATGCCTATTACTTTTGGTTTGCTACTAAGATATTTAGTAACTTAAAGAGCATTTCAATCTTAGTTGGACTGTGTTTATAAAGAATGATTAATTGGGTTTGTTATTTTTTATAACATCTAAATTTGCCACGTGATGCCCTTTGTTTAAGTAAATGAAGATAGTTAAAAAACAGATTTATTTTGGATTTGTCTATCACCCTTTCCTCCAATATTACCTTCTCATTTGCCTAAATTACTTAGGAAGCTTTGGTGAATAATCTCACAACACTGTTTATTCCTGTATTTGGTGTTCTAAAGAAAAATGTGCCACGATAACATTCCTGTCTAAGAAAATGTGTCATGGGAGCAGTAGATAAAATTACAGTACTTAATCTTCATATCTCTTTTTATTTAGATACTATGGATAATTGGGATGAGAAAAAGCTGGAAGAAGTAGTAAACAAGAAGCACGGTGAGGCGGAAAAGAAAAAACCAAAAACTCAAATAGTATGTCCTTTTCTTGAATTGAGTTGCTGTGATATTTATCATTAGGGAGAATTATGTGGCAAGGTATTTGCTGCTGTTTTCTGCTGGATATTCTTTAAGTTTTTCTAAAATTTCATTTCATCAAAATAAGGTGCATCGAGCTTTATTTTGGAATTTACAAGTTATGTTTTACAAAATTAGATTCTTATTCAAAAATAGTCTTTGAAAACCATGTGACCAAAGTCCTTTAAATGCCATTTTCTGAGGTAATCTTACTTTTTAAAATATGAATGAAAACAGTCGCTTACTCAGATAAGAATTCTTTCCTTGTTTTTATGCATAATGAGTGGAAAGAGACCTGTTAAAATAACCCATTTAATAACTTTATTTGGTTTTAATAATAGGGAGCACTTTTTAAATTAAACTTATTTAATAATTGTATTAAATAATAATGCATTATTTAATAATAGAGAGCAGTTTTTAAATTACAAGGTTAAAAATATTATATTTGAGTTTCAAAATGAATTTTTGGTAGGTAGTAGCTCTAGTATTCCAGGAAATGTACCCTTAAAAATTGGTTCCTTATTTCTCAGATTCTGCATTTATGTTAACATATTTATTTATAGTGCAATTACAGTGAAAAATTTTGCTGCGCTAGAAAAATTCTAATTACTAGTTTCATATGTTTGATATTTTGGGGGGGGGGGATAAGAATACTGTTTTTTAGTTAAATTTTCCTTCTTATTTGCAAAGCTTATTACCTGAGGCTTCAATAATACGGTTTTGTCTTGCACTCATTCATGTTTTGAAGGGTCACTGTCCTTTGTGTTCCTTTTGTACCTTGCTCTCTTTGACTCAGATACAAGAAATTGCCTATAATGTCAGATAATTCAAATAGTGTTTATATCATTACCGCATGTGATTAGTTTTTAGGAAAGATCAAACAAAAAGAAAATAATTGATTTTATTTTTTATACCCATTTATATATTCTAATTTATTTAAAAATCAGATTTTGGGATTATATTTACAAAGGCTAACTGAAGCTAGTCCTTTTTGAATTCAGAATTTAGAACAATGTCTAAAATGGAAGCTTAATGTAGATTTTATGTAAAGGGAATTTGCCATTGTATTAAGTATCTTAAGATACATTTTTATGTGCATTTCTGCACATAAGGGTTCAGGATGTGAATAGAATGTAATTGTTCCATATACGTAAGCATTTACCTTGGAAATGGCCTATACTGAGCCACTACTTGTGAATAATATTGTCTCTGTAGGTATGCAAGCATTTCCTTGAAGCTATTGAAAACAACAAGTATGGCTGGTTTTGGGTATGCCCTGGAGGGGGTGATATTTGCATGTATCGTCATGCACTTCCTCCTGGATTTGTGTTGAAAAAAGATAAAAAGAAAGAAGAGAAAGAAGATGAAATTTCATTAGAAGATCTAATTGAAAGAGAGGTAACTAGTCTCTTCCTACCATAAAAAATCTTCAGTATTTATTGTGAAATTCTAATATTTACCACTTGGGGGCAACAGCATGTTGTTTATGAAAGGGAAAAAAGTATTATGACCTTTCCCAAAGTTACCCTACGTTAATTATTCTCGTATGTCTAAAATGTAAACCTAGTCATAAACAGCCAATTGTGACATGAATTTTAGGATTATGAAACAGTTTTTAAGTACTAGCTACTGGCTGGTCAAATTGTTTCCAAAAGATGGAAGTATTAAAAATGCTTAGTTCTCAGATTGATTGAACTTGTAGTTTTAAATTTTTTTCTCTGGTGTCTTTTTATTTCACCATTATACTGGTCATTAACATATGTATGAAAGAAGACAACTCCACTCCAATTTTTTAGTTACACATTTTATTATTATCCCTGGATACAAAACACTCACTCTGCTGATAGAGGGGAATAGGTCTTATTGAAGAGGCTATTTGGTACTCATGTTTGGTTCAGCACAAAAGACAGTTTCATTCTGTGAGTTAGCAGATACAGCCTCTGAGGGTGACATGAAAATGTTAAGATTATTGGAAACGTTACATTTAGGGCTTTATATTTCAAACTATATCCATTTTGCCTCATCTTGGATAATCTAAATATGTTGAATAAATGCCTAATGTTGGGATTATGCACACTTTTTCTTAAGTGAACATATATATCATTTGGTGTCTCCCCCAGAATATATTATACTATAATAGAAAATGTAAACTTTAGAATCAGGTGTATTTGGGATTTTTTGTATATTAGTTCAACACTTGTTTGCCATTAATCTTGGGTAAATTTACCATTACCTTTTATTTGCTTATTTGTGGAGACCAATGAGTTAGCATATATGTATACAGCATTTAATATAGCATACCAGGCAGATGTTCAGCAAATATTTATTTTTCTATATATTCACTACCTCATTGTAGGCCCTGAGGAGCAGGTGATGGGTTTTTTTGGTTCATTTTGTTTCTCATCTCCTGAGAAAGGCAAATGAAACTTGGATATTCTTATGGTGATTTTTATATTTATTGTTTTCAACAGTTGGTTCATGGTAACAATTTTTCATGACAAATTAGTTTTACTTACCTTCAGTGCTAAGAAATCTAGCTCAGAACAATATATTTTAAATGTTTGTATCTCTGGACACTTTTGCTCACTGCCATGAAAATTAAAAATAAATTAGTATATTTCAAATTTAATGTCTTCAGGGTAATCATAGTAGTTTTTGTTCGTTTAAGGGAAAACTGCTACTAATCACTATTATAGAAGACTTTTGGGGAAAAAACTCACTCTTTATCTTTGCAGCGTTCTGCCCTAGGTCCAAATGTTACCAAAATCACTCTAGAATCTTTTCTTGCCTGGAAGAAAAGGAAAAGACAAGAAAAGATTGATAAACTCGAACAAGATATGGAAAGAAGGAAAGCTGACTTCAAAGCAGGGAAAGCACTAGTGGTATGTCCTACATCACTCAAATTGATTTTTTTATTCTTTCTTCCATTTTTAATTTCTGTGTTATGCAGGATTTTGTCCCTTTTTTAATCACGTGTATGTCTAAAATCATTGACCAAGGAATGCTTGAATTTTATCCTGAGTTGGTATATTTATGTGTCTGAATATAGATCAGTGGCCGAGAGGTGTTTGAATTTCGTCCTGAACTGGTTGATGATGATGATGAGGAAGCAGATGATACCCGCTATACCCAGGGAACAGGTGGTGATGAGGTAAGAGGAAGCTTCTGTGCCTCATCTCCTTATGTTAATTAAAATGAACAATAGAGAAGGAATAGAGCAGCATGGTTAAGAGCCACCAACACTGAAGCCAGCATGCCTCAGTTGAAATCCTTACTCCAGCCTACTTCCTCTAGGCCTCCACCCTCATCTGTACTATGGACATAATGACAATCCCTGCATCAGAGGATGCTTATGAAATTAAATGAGTTCATGAATTTATAGTTTTTATAGAACTTCAGACAGTTCCTTATATATGGTTAAGTGCTATATGTATTAGCTGTAAGGAGTATATTGAATCCTCCCTCTGAAACAAAAAAAGTCTTTTGTTTAATATTTTGTGCAAAAACAACAATCATGGGATGGGTACTAATTAAAATGTTCAGAGTAGGGAGCATGAGACAGTAGCACAGTCATTTGGTTGTTGGCAAATTTAGTAATAGCACGTAACTTTTCATTTATAAAATTCTGGCCTCTGAGTTGAAAGAGAATATCATACTTCACATGTCAGAGGATGAAGTTTTACATAAGATGTTACTATTCTTTTTTCAAGAAGTTTGGCAAAAGGTTTTGACAATAGATGATCTTGTGTTTTTACCTGGCGTCAGTGATAATTTTTTCATTAAGATAAATGTCAGGGTACTATTTATGAAAATTGTACTTATTTGTAAAAATTTTATTCTCTATTTGTTGTTAAAGGTTGATGATTCAGTGAGCGTAAATGATATAGATTTAAGCCTGTATATCCCAAGAGATGTAGATGAGACAGGTATTACTGTTGCCAGTCTTGAAAGATTCAGCACATATACTTCAGATAAAGATGGTAAGTACACTAATTTTTGCGTAATGTTAAGAACTAGGAAGCTATCTAAATGGGGTTAGATCAGGCTTGGCAAAGTCAGATATCTGCAGGTATCAGTCTGGAACATAAATGTGTGGTTTGGCCATATATAAAAGTAATAGTGAATGGTGGAGGCTGTAGACATTAGTAGCTGGGTATGTATTGAAACCATTAGCTGAAACTACAAGGGGACAGAAATGAATTTGGAGATATAGCTGATGAGTTGAATTTGGGACCTCAGAAGTTTGAGATTTTTTTTTTTTGGTTGAAGTCATCTGCATTGGTATCTGAGAGTGAATGAACTCACCTAGGCACAGTACATAGAGAACATTGTAGAACACACTGCAAACTGTTTTAGGGTAGACAAAAGAGGAAATGCTTAGGAAAGACACTGAGAAGATCAGAGAAAAATTAAGAAACAAGAATTTCAGAAAGATCAAGTTGGTTGAGAATTACAAGTAAGTTAATTAGTTGATATTAAGAAAGGAGTTGTAGGAATAGGGTGCCAGTTTTCATCAAGACTGCATTTGAGGAATGAGGAGAAAAATGAGTACAGACCATTCACTCCTAACTTTGAGGGGGAAGACATGGTCATGGGAATGGCGTATTAGGATATGGGAAACCTAAATGTATCTGTAGGCCAGAGAAAAAGGACCTGGTAAAAGAGGAAAAAAATTGAAGATGAAAGGGTGTTAGTTATAGAAGCAAGATCTGGAAGTGCAAATAATGAGTTAAGTGAGAATGGAGCGAAGGCCGTCTAGGTATATTTGGAGATGAGGATGGCTGGTATAATTTGTGTCTAATTGTGCCTTGAGTGAGGAGTTGGAAGAGAGAGGTAAAAGTTTAGCATGCTTGGTATGGGAGAAAAAGGCAGAAGGAATACTAATTAAGGTAAAAACTGAGAGAGAAAAGGGTAAGCCTTATTTTTACTGTAAAAGCACACAAGTTATAACTTGTAAAACTGGCCTGCCCTCCCAAGATTTGAGAATGCTGCAGACTATTTATTGTCTTGCCAATATTCTGATTGATTTGGTCCTTTTAAAGTAGGAATTTGGTGACAATAGGCACAATTGCAAGTACTTCATAGGTTATAATCCTCAAGATTTTGTTATCAGAAATGTTTGAAATAGCTAAATTATAAATTAGACTTTTAAAAATTGTCTTTGTGTAAAAGTTGATGTCAAGAAAAGGCAGCATTTTTGTTTTCTCAATCAGTTTTAGTCTATAAGGAAAAGTAGCTGCATAGCACTAGGTTCTTTTTTTAACAATTTGATTACATGGTGTAATTTTTCTGTCACACTTACAGCATTACAGCTAGTGTGATGTAAATACTATTTGAAAAACCAAAAACCAAGTAGCTGCTTATATTACAAACATTTTTTTTTGGTAACATAACCATTTATTCATATTCAAAAAGTATATAGAAATTGACTATTTAAAAACCTAGTTGCTAGGTCATGTAGGAAAACAGAGTTGTAAAAGATTGATCTTGGCCGGGCGCGGTGGCTCACACCTGTAATCCTAGCACTCTGGGAGGCCGAGGTGGGCGGACTGCCCTGAGCTCAGGAGTTCGAGACCAGCCTGAGCAAGAGCAAGACCCCGTCTCTACCAAAAATAGAAAGAAATTAATCGGACAGCTAAAAATATATATAGAAAAAATTAGCCGAGCATGGTGGCACATGCCTGTAGTCCCAGCTACTCGGGAGGCTGAGACAGTAGGATTGCTCGAGCCCAGGAGTTTGAGGTTGCTGTGAGCTAGGCTGACGCCATGGCACTCGCCCCAGGCAAGAGAGTGAGACTCTGTCTCAAAAAAAAAAAAAAAAAAAAAAAAAAGATTGATCTTGCCCTCGGGTATAAACCATTAAGCGGTCAAATGTTTACAGTAAAAAAGATTATTTTATAGTGGTATAGATAATTAGTACAAATAAGCTCAGAAAAAGAGCAGTTCTTGCTGGAGTAATTCCAGGGAAGGCTTTCATGGAAAAAGGGTAAGAGAAAGAAGAGGAAGTGTAATATCAAGTCTGTGCTGTCAGTTACTTATAGAATAGCATTTTCTGCTTCTAGGCTTTATCGATTTCTTTTTTTTTATTAGAAAATAAATTAAGTGAAGCCTCTGGAGGTAGGGCTGAAAATGGTGAAAGAAGTGATTTGGAAGAGGACAATGAAGGTGAGAGACAGGAAAATGGAGCCATCGATGCTGTTCCTGTTGATGAAAATCTTTTTACTGGAGAAGATTTGGATGAATTAGAAGAAGAATTAAACACACTTGATTTAGAAGAATGACATCAAACAAGTCAATGAAAAAATCGTCAGCTCAGCATGAGTTGAAATTGACTACATTAATTTTTTTCTGCCTAGAATGAACAGGATGTTTATTTCCCATGCTGATTCTGGAGGGCTTAGCCTCCTCCAAAAAAAAAAAAAAGGAATACTCTCCCTACGTCTTCTCTTCTGACTTTGACTACATCTCATAGTAAGTTCAGAGTAGTTCATGATAAATTGAAAATATAATGGTTATTGCAGAAAATGATTGATCATTGTAACTGTCCACTCAAGTAGAAAGTGTGACTGCTTTTCCAGCTTTTGGTTTTCATTGGGCATGTGTTATTACCAAGAACAACATAAATTTACATTTGAAATACCCTTCATGTGACACAGTTTTTTATGAGTGATTTAATTTCTTTTGTATTTATATGTTTAAAAGACTGCCTACAATAAGAGCCTCTGTACTTCATAAAAGGAAACTGCATACACAGATTCAGTATTGTATATGTTGGGGAATTAGATGGGTGTTTAAAATGGAACTAATTTTATCTGACAGAATCAGCTACAATGCCCTGTGTTAAACTGTTTAAAAGTTTTCCCTCCTGTTTTCTGCCAATAAAGTTGTAAATAAAGACCATCATACATTAAAATCCAAATATGGGCCTTTTTTTTTTAAAGCTTTCTAGCTTGAGGATTTTAATTAAATGTCCGTTGTAGTATTATTACACAAGACACAATTCCCTGAATACTTATTTATAGAACCATTTAGAGTACTAACAATACTACTATGAGTTTAGTAACACTAATACGTAGCTTCCAGAGAGAGACTGTAGGTGATGTTATCTGAAAAGGTAATTTCGGAATTGATCAATCAACCTGATTGTCACCTACAATTGAACCAAATACTACTTAAAAATCATTCTTGGGATCCGTGGTGTTAAAATAGCATATACCAACAAATGATTACTCCATTTGGAAGAGTATAAACAAATTCACCAGAAAACTTTGGGCTGTGAGGGTCTTTTGCACTGAGATCCCCTGAGAAATTGGGGTGATAATACATTTAAAATGGACATAATTTGCTAATGACATACATAGTAATAGTTATACCTTTTTATCATTGTATATTTTGAAATAATATAGTGCTTTTGTTATTTGCAAATATAAATGGATTTTAAGGCAACTGAGATAATAGCACTGAAGTTGTCAGGTGAACTGGGCTCTAATCTCATTTCTGCCTCAGATAAATTTTGTGATTTTTAAATTTCTGAATCTTAGTTTCTTCATTTGCATATAAAAGTTAAGATGAGTGATCTCTAAATTGCATCTGAATTGTAAAACCTAAGAAAACATGATTGTAAATTTTATCAAATAAGATCAAAGTTGATAAATTGACTTCCTAGCTGTTCAGTGCTAATGCTATAATTGACATTTTTCAATTATAGAACATCATGAGTTAAGTTTATTTCCCATCTACAGTGAAAGTGTACTTAATATTTTGTATATTTAAAAAGACTGACTTTTAAAGTTTATATCAATGAAAGATTTGTTCTTTTTGTGAAAAGGTTTAAATGTTATTTATTGCATTATTTAACAACGAACCATTTTCAAAGTAGTCTAAAAAGCTTAAACCTTTAAAGCTGTAACCCAAGCAATCTGTTGTGGTGTTTTTTTTTATTATTTGGTATTTTCGAAACCATCTACATTTTTTTCTAAGAATTTATCTCATAAGTAAAAGTTAGACTCTATTTATATCCTAAGTTTTGGACTTTTTTTTTTTTTTTTTTTTGCATCTAAGTATGCTGAAGGCTTTTAGATGTTTAAAGTGTTACTACCTTATAACAGGTATGTGATTTTGAAAACCCAAATTTTCTTTAATAAGTGTGTCAATGAGAAGATGCTTCCTTGTGGAGATAATTTTTGATACCAGCCAGTCTTTAATTCTTGGGTAGCTTTCATCTATTTTGCCCTGAGGTTTCTTCCATTATGAAGACAATACATGCTCGGAGAAGGCAAAAACATTTCAATCTGAGAAAATCAAAATGCAAAATTAAATCTGCTTCCAAAATAACAGTACAAGCTGGGCATGGTGGCCCACGCCTGTAATCCTAACACTCTGGGAGGCCCAGGTGGGAGGATCACTTGAGGTCAGGAGTTCGAGACCAACCTGAGCAAGAGCAAGACCCCATCTCTACTAAAAAAATAGAAAAAATAAGCCAGGTGTGGTGGCACTTGCCTGTAGTCCCAGCTACTTGGGAGGCTGAGGCAGGAGGATTGTTGAACCCAGGAGTTTGAGGTTGCTGTCAGCTAGGCTGATACCATGGCACTCTAACCGGGGAAACAGAGCAAGACTCTGTCTCAAAAATAAATAAATAAAATAAAATAACAGTATATTTCAGAGATCAGTAGAAATAACTTTTGTATTGTTCACAGTAGTTACCCTGTATTAGCACAGTTAAATCTGAAATTGGCTATACTTTTTCAAACCCATGTATACATAACCTTAATTTTACATAGTTCTTCTAAATTGCTTTCTTCGTAATTCCCACTATTAACGTAGGCTATCTCTAATCTGTTTTCAGTTATGTGACTTAGCTTCATTTTAAAAGGTTTGTGGTTTAGAAATTCAGAAATTTACAAGACGGGAACTATGGCTTTGCATTTATTTTCTTATATTCTGTAAAACGAGATCATTGTCCCAAACATAAGCAGTTTTTGTTTTCTCCTTAGTATCTATGAGTTTCAGTCAGCCTACGCCCTTTCTATTCTATATTTAATAACCATTGCAGCCTATAATGATCCCATGTTTGTCAGATCTTTCTAGTTGAAAATACAGTAATGTGCCGCATAATGCAGTTTCGGTTAACTGAGGACCCACATATACAACACACAGCGGTGGTCCTATAAGATTCTAACAGTGTATTCGTACTGTGCCTTTTCTGTGTTTAGGTATGTTTAGATACACAAATACGTTATAATTGCCTACAGCATTCAGTACAGTAACATGTTGTACAGGTTCGAAGCCTAGGAGTGATAGGCTATACCTTATAGCCTAAGTGTGTAGTAGGTTATAATATCTAGGTTCGTTTAAGTATACTTTGTGATGTTCATACAACAACTAAATCACCTAAGGACACCTTTTGCAGAACATATCCTTACAGTTAAGAGATATGGCTGTAGTTACATTGTGAATTTCACCTTATCTTTACATAGATGGTATATCAGATACTGTTAGCACACCATACATGGACCAATGTAAATTATATAATTGTACAATGTATTTTAATATTTAGTCAACTCTGACCATTAAGTGATTTAGAATATGATAGTAATGAAACTGCAGGATCAGAAATTTAGATGTACCAGATCATTAAAGCACTGAATCCAGGCCAGGCATGGTGGGTTACACCTGTAATCCTAGCACTTTGGGAGGCCAAGGTGGAAGGATTGCTTGAGCTCAGGAGTTTGAGACCAGCCTGACTAAGAGCAAGACCCCATCTCTACTAAAAATAGAAAAATTAGCTGGGTGTTGTGGCACATACCTGTAGTCCCAGCTACTCTGGAATGCAAGGCAGGAGGATCGCTTGAGCCCAGGAGTTTGAGGTTGTAGTGAGTACGATGTTGCCACTGCACTCTACCATGGTCAACAGAGCAAGACTATCTCAAGATTAAAAAAGCATTGCATCCATTCTCAGCTTTTAACATACAAAGTGGACAAAGGGTGTTTATGATAGAAGTTCATATAGGTAATTAGTAGTAGTATTGTATGTAGTATTCCTATTCTGGGTAGTTAACTTTGTATAAAGAACTCTCAGGATCACAGACCACAGATCCCTCAATCCATGTGTTAAGTACAGAACCGTGATTCTGATATCTGTACTGTTACGTTAATGATTCCAGGTACTTAGCACACTGTTAATATCATATGAACTCAAATACATGTTGTAATAAATGAATTTCAAGGAATACCAGTTGGGAGGGTAGACTATGAAAATCTTGTGTTTTGCATCTTTGTGTTTTTTTAAGTGTATCTCCTACTAATGATAGCAATGTTTTCTGAATAAAAACGCCTCGTTTCTCAATGAGTAGAAATTACTAGAAGCTGAACTCTAGAATTTGGCAACGTCCGCAAAATTGTATAGTATCTTCAGAAACAAACCCAAATGAAACATTAGGTCAAAATGCATTTTCACTTCCCCCCATTTTACTGTTACATATTTTCCCTTTTATTGTTAATTGCTTTATGTTAATATGGAAAGAAGAGAAAAGATGATTAGTTTTTGTTCATTCAATTAATAGCAATTTTTATGCCTTTCTGCAGACACAGCACTTGTATTGAGCACTATAGATAGCATGAAGTATATGACATTTTAAGATGTGGTCTCTGCCAGATTTGAGTATACATTTTAGACAGGGAAAATCACAGCTATATAAGGTAGAAGTAGTGAGTGCCTAACCATTAATAGGGATGCCTTTTCAATCAGACTGTAGGCAAACTTTCCAGTTATTTTGCATTCTTATTTCACCGAGTTTTTTTAAAGAAAGTTTTCCTTTGTGAAGGTAGTGTTATGGACGTGTTCCAAGCAAAGGTGGTTACTTTGTACTTAGTCCCCAGAGACATATGTTTCTGTGACCGTTGATCTGGTTGTCAGAGTATGTGAAATTAACTAGTTATTAGGGACTTAAACACCAGGACTTAGTTTCCTTATACCTGCCTACTTAGTGTTATGCTGTAAATCAAAAGACAGTGAATACTAACTACTTTTTTTGGCAGTTAATCTCTAGAGTATACCAATGTTTTCAAAGGACCATATATCCATTTCATTTCAAATGTGTTTCATTCCATCTGTGAATCCTTTAAACTGTATTTTTATCTAAACGTTAGGAAATTATTTTAATGACAAAGTTCATCAGTACAACTTAAGAATTTTGTGATGTTACCATATTTGGTGATTTAGAGTCATCTTGTTTCTAACTTTACAGCATGTGTAGAAATTTAATATCAAAGAATGTATAATTGAAAATATTTAAATAACTGAAACCTCTCAAGTTAGTAGTATATAATAATATAGTAATTGTGTGGATCACTTCATAATTGTGCATTATTGTATATATTGTAGATATTTCACTTAGAGAAATTTAATGTTGGAGAAGTAGAATCCACTGTATTAGGATTATTCATCCTTGGATTTTTATACAGTGCTGAATAGATAATGAAAGTTAAAACTTTATTAACTAAACCCACCAGGTATGGTAGCACATACCTGTAGTTCCACCTACTCGAGAGGCTGAGGTGAGAGGATTGCTTAAGACCAGGAGTTTGAGGCTGCAGTGAGCTATGATTGCGCCTGTGAATAGCCACTGCATTCCTGCCTGGGCAACATTGCAAGACCCTGTCTCTTAAAAAAGAGAGGGAGGGGAAATAACTAAATCCTTTCGATAATTAATTTGTGAATTAATATTTGATTGAAAACCAGTTAATTTGTGGAAATATGCTGTTTGTCATTTGCATACAAGCTAATTAATAACCACATTGGTGATTCACTCCATGGACCATTTTCTTCTGATATGCTGAGAATTATTAGCCATTCTTACACCTCTCGCACTGATTACCCACCATAGAAGGAAAAGGGAAAATTTAATTGACTTTTTTCTTTTTTTAAATTTATTTTTAATTGACAATAATTATGTGTATTTATGATTAATTAACTTCTTTTACATTCCATACCTATTTCCCACTTTTGTAGAGAGGACAATTTGTCACTTATAGCTTCAGCCTGTTTATCCTGAAGAAAAAGTAGGACTAAAAAGAATTATATAATCTAGCTTGAGCTATTGTAGCCATTTTTAATTACTTGATTGGTCTTTTTTATATTTTTTCCCAGAGCAGTCTTCTAGCTGGAAGGGCAAAGTCTCAACTATCTAAAATGCAGCTTTCAAGAACCCTTACTTAGATTCATGGAACGTCTTATATGCAGGAGACCCCATCCATCCCTTGAGACCCACCTTTGCCCCTGCTCTCTTTTCCATGAAGGCTTTTGGTAGCAAAGAATTCTTTTTAATTATTTCATTATTTTATTTAAATACTTGTATATATTTAATTAACTCAACATTAGGGATAATAACGAAGAAAATTAGTTAATTGGTAGGTTTATTACACAGGTGGTTTCTGATTAATGGCATGTATAAAAGTCAAGACTGAAGGGTGAAAGTTGATATCCTTTTTGAGAAAAACAGAATCAGTATTAGAAGCACCAGAATTATTAACACAGATGAGTTGTCTGTGAAGATGAGAAAAACTGAGCTACCACCTCATAATGTTTAGAAGCCTGTGAGGGCATTCACAGGGACAGTAGTCCTCTATAACATGCCAATAATCGTATACCTCTGTGTCCATATACAGCATGCTACTGTACAAAAATGTTGCTACCTAAATATAGGAATTCGAGGGTGAGTGAAAATGGTTCAATTCTCTTGATAACTCATTTGCGCAAAATCAAAAGTTTCATCTGGGCAAGAACATAAATGTACTTTCAACCTTTACATGTGAGCATCATGTTCATATAAAAGGAAGAAAGGAATCTCTTTTAAAGAAGAGTTCTAAAGCTAGATATGACAAAATCTTCTTGATTAATATTGAAGAAGCATGTTAAATTCCATCTAATAAATTCTCTTTAAATACATTAATGTAAAATATACTTTTTAAATAGCACAATTCCTTCCACATAAAAGAATTAGCTATACTCCCCGTATTTCAAATTTGGTGAATGTCGCTCACCAGAGGCATTTGGCAATTGATTTTAATCAACTATCTCTGTTGTGGAGTAAAATGATAAAATCCTTAAAATTGATAGAACCAAGTATGCCTTGTTCAGATGTCTTTGCCTCCCCCTTTCGCAGCTCGATTATGTAAATATGATTATTCAAAGAAACACAGCTTAAATAAGGTGAACTTTTGTTGAAAAGACAATACCAGATAGCAACACTTATGCTGTTTTTTAGAAATAGTTTCAGTTTTCAAAGGAATTATTTTCAGGATAAGATAGCCGTACTTGCATAAATGCATTGTAGTTTTAACAAGTACCCTGAAGTGTTTTAAATCTGTCTCCTGAGTATTTTAAATGTTCAAAAGACGGTTTTCAGAGCATTTCTGGACATTTTAATTAAATGAAACTAGGTAGTATAAGGAGACAGAGACAATGGTAAATATTTACCACCACCACCACCACCCCCCACAAAAAAATAGTGCCATTCAGGAAGTAGGAAACAGCAAAATTGGAATTTGTTTTCCTGAATGGATTTAGCCTGTTAGCATTTGAAAGTTAATAGTATTTTGTAGCCCATTATCTTGAGTTTTATTAAGTCTTTATTTTATCTTCCTTTACATAGTTTTTATTAGGAATACATCTATTCAAATTTAAGAAGCTTCGTGCGCTGCCTAGAACTAACTAACGGTTTATTGGAAGTCAAATGAAAATAAGTAGATTTTATTTTTAGGTTTCAATAAGATTCTTAAACATATAATGTAAGGTATTACTGCTCATTCTTCCTGAACAGAATTGCATGGTGCTAACAGTTTTCAAAAGACTATCCATCTTTTTCATCTGTTCCCTTTGATAGTTAAAGATCAGAAGACCATATGCAAACTGACTGTCAGAACTTGTCCAGAGGCAAACAGTAAAAGCATGGGAAAAATACTAAAGTGAGCCAATAGGATTTCAGAGGCTTTGACAACAAACTTAGGCTGCTAACAGGTTTATTCTTGTATATTGCTGTTAACGGGTTCATTCTTGCTCTTATATTTTTATATCTGATTTAATTGCATAAGTATGTGAGAGTCAGCATGCTTGTGAAAATGAGAATGAGCCCTTCTGTGAGAAATAGAACAGTATTTTGGAGTTCATTGTGCAGTTGTTTTTACTGATTTTGGCCATGATTTTAACTGAAATGTATTTTTCTTTTTCAAAATATGAGCTTATGTTGTGAGTTATTAATATCTAAAAGTGTAAAATAAGCCAAATTTCAGATAGATATGTCTGATTAATTCCTCTGATAAAACTAGTTTGTCATAGATCTTTACTAAACTTTTTCAACTGCTATATTAAGGTATAATTGACATAATAAATTATGCTAAAAGTGTACAATTTGATGTTTGACAAATATATTTACTGTGAAATCATAACAAGATATAATGTACATATTCATCCCCCAAAAGATTCGTCTTGCTCCTTCGTGATCCTTTTCTCCCCAAGCAAACACCTCACCCTCATCCCCAGGCAAGCAGTGATCACCATAGATTAGTTTACCTTTTTTTAAATAAAATGTTATATAAATGGAATCATATAATAAGTACTTTTTTTTTTTGCTTTACTCCAGCATAATTATTTGGAGATTCATCTATGTTATTGCAGGTATCAATGGTACCTTCCTGTAAATTGCTAACTGTTCTTTTGTATGACTCTAACACAATTTGTTTATCCATTCATATGTTGATGGCCTTGTGTTGTTTCCCATTTGGGGCTATTGCAAATAAAGTTAATATGAACATTCATGTACAAGTCTTTGTATGAATATATAGTTTTATTTCTTTTGGGTAAATAGTAAGAGTGAAATGTCTGGTTCATATGCTTTAGCTTTTTAAGAAATTTCTACAGCGTGTTTTCCAAAGTAGTTGTGCCATTTTATATTCCCACCAGCAATTTGTAAGAGTTCCAGTTGCTCCACATCTTTACTAACAGTTGATGCGGTCTTTTTAAATTTAGGTCTGTAATCATTTGGGGTTTAATTTTGTTTGTAGTCCAAAGTTTTGATCAAAGTTCACTTTTTTGCATGTGGTAAGCAATCTAATTGTTCTAACACCATTTGTTGAAGGGCCTATCCTCCACGGAATTGGCATTTGCACCTTTGTTGAAAGTCAACTGACAATCAATTTTTTTTAAGTCTACTCTGATTTATTTATCTATTTATCTTTACACTAATACTATACTGTCTTAATGACTGTACCTTTATAATGAAATCTTGAAATTGGGTAGAATGAATCCTCTTTGTTCATCTTTTCCAGAGTTTTTTCGGCTATTCTAGATTCTTTGCATTTCCATGTGGATTTTACAATCAGCTCATTGATTTTTACCAAAAAAAAACAACCGCTGGAATTTTGATTGGGCTTGCATTAACTCTATTAGATTTGCAAAGAATCGATATCTCAATATTGAATCTTCTGATGTATATGTATATCCATTTATTTAGGTCTTTTTAAATTTGTCTCAGCAATGTTTGGTCATTTTCAGTATATAAATCTTACACATCTTTTGTCAGATTAAATATTTCACATTTTTAATGCCATTGCAATTAGTTTTTTTAAATTTCAGTTTATAATTGTTCATTGCTAGTATACAGATAAATAGTTGATTTTTGCACTTTAGTTGTATCCCACTACCTTGCTAAATTCGCTTATTCTAGTAGCTTTTTTGTAGATTTCACAGTCTTGTACATAGACAATCTTGTCTGTAAATAACGATGGTTTTCTTCCTTTCCAATCTGAATGCATTTATTTCCTTTTCTTATGTTACTGCATGAGTCAGCAAACATGCTATTGTAGATTAAGTTTTATTCAAGCACATCCATCCCCATTCCTTTATGTATGTCTATGTCTCTTTCATGCTACATCATGTTGAATTAGAGGTGATAAGAGCAAACATTCTTGCCTTGTTCATGATCTCAAGTGGAAAGCATTCAGTCTTACACCATTAATTATGTTAGCTGTAGAATTTTTTGTAGATCCCATATGTCAGATTGAGGAAGTTTCTTTCTATTCCTGGTTTACTGAGACTTGGGATTTTTTCACTTTGTGTTTTGTTTTAATCGAGAATGGATGTTGGATTTTGTCAAATGTTTTTTTAAAATCTACTGATATGATCAGATGGCTTTTAAAAAAAAAACTAGTTAATATGGTGAAACTAGCCTTGAATTCCTGGGATAAACTCCGCTTGAGCCTGATGCATTTTCTTTTTATATATTGTTGGATTTGATTTGATGTAATCTAGAATACTTGCATCAATGTTCATAATTGATTAATCGGTGGTTTTTTTGTTAATACCTTTAGTTTTGGTATCCAGGTAATGCTCTCCACATAGAATGATTTGGAAAGTATTTCCTTTTCAGCTTTCTGGAAGATCTTGTGTACAATATTATTTCTTCTTTAAATATTTGGCAGAGCTGGGTGCGGTGGCGCATGGCCCCTAATGCCAGCTACTCAGGAGGCTGAGGCAGGAGGATTGTTTGAGCCCTGGAGTTCGAGACCAGTCTGGGTAACATAGCGAGACCCCATCTCTTAAAAACAAAAAAATATAAAACAAGTTTGGTGGAATTCACCAGTGAAACCATCTGAACCTGTAGTTTCCTTTGCAGGAAGGTTTTTAACTACAAATTCAGTATCGCTAGTAGATACAGGGCTGATTTCTTCTTGAGTGAGCTTTGGTAGTTTATATGTCTTTCAAGCAATTTGTCTAAGTTGGATGTATTGACATAAAGGTTATAATTTTCCCTTTTTAGTATCTGTAGAATATATAATGACATCACCTCTCTTATATTAGTAATCTGTTTCTTGTTATTTTCCTGAATGGTCTGGCTAGAAGTTTTGTCAACTTTTGATCAGCTCAAAGAACCAGCTTTTGGTTTCACTGAGTTTTCTCTATAATTTTGCTGTTTTCTGTTTCATTGATTTTCACTCTATTTCTTTTCTTCTACTTAGGATTTAATTTGCTGTTAGTTTCTTAACATGACAATTGAAGTTACTGATTTGATACTTTTTTAATGTAGTCACTGAGTGCCATAAAACCCCCCGGCTAATTCCTCACCATAGATCCCCATGTTTGCCCAGGTAGCTTATGGTTTTAGTCAACAGTGCTCTACTTTTGTAAAAATCTACTTGACAGAAATAGCTTTACTGATATAGAGAATGTTCATACTCAGAATTAGAGTTTTAAGACAGCCTGAAAAGAATAACCTTATTTTTTTCTATTAAGATTATTTTTTAATGGTCAACTTTCATGAATGATACTTTAAGCATTTGCATAGAAATTCTTTATATATGAATGTGTGAAATATAAAACCTCATAAAAACAACTCAAGTGTAATATAAATGTCAAGAATTTCAGGGGAAATTAATAAAGAGGTCTGTGGAGTTGCTGAAAGAGTGATCATGTGTAATACATGTCTTCTTTGAATTTACTGTTGAAAAGCTGTATGTATATTAATATTTAAAGTGATTCTATGAAATAAGAAAGATGCCCCCAAGCAAATTGCTGCATTTTACATAGGCTTTTAATGTAAAAGCCGCAATAACTACTAACAAATTATTTAAAACCCTGTAGAACTTTATAGAAGCTAAAATAGTGGATAGTCTCAGAAAAGATACAAATATATCTTTATGTCTTGTTTTTATTTCCATGCATTTAGATTAAAATTCTTGCTTTATCTTTCCTATGTGTCTCTAAGCAGCATTCTGTCTCCCTGATTCCCTCAATAGACATGTTTTTATAGTCCTTGGCTATTGTTCAGAGAAAACAGCTTACTGGGGGGTTTTTTTGTTGTTTTTTTAATTTTATTTCAGCATATTATGGGGGCACAGATGTTTAGGTTACATACGTTGCCCTTGCCCCCCCCACCAAGTCTGAGCTTCAAGCGTGTCCATCCCCCAGAAGGTGCGCATCGCACTCTTTGTGTATGCATATACCCGTCCCCTCCTCCCCCTCCCCCCTTCCCCCTGCCCTACATCCAATAGATGTTTTTCTTATATGTGCACTTATGTGTTGATCAGTTAATACCAATTTGATGGTGAGTACATGTGGTGCTTGTTTTTCCATTCTTGGGATACTTCACTTAGAATGTGTTCCAGCTTTATCCAGGAGAATATAAGAGGTGCTATATCACCATTATTTCTTAAAGCTGAATAGTACTCCATGGTATACATATCCCACATTTTATTAATTCACTCACGTATTGATGGACACTTGGGTTGTTTTCACATCTTTGCAATTGTGAATTATGCTGCTATAAACATTCGGGTGCAGGTGTCTTTTTCATACAATGTCTTTTGTTCTTTTGGGTAGATGCCCAGTAATGGGATTGCTGGATCAAATGGTAATTCTACTTGTATCTCTTTAAGGTATCTCCATATTGCTTTCCACAGAGGTTGCACTAGTTTGCAGTCCCACCAGCAGTGTATGAGTGTTCCTATCTCTCTGCATCCATGCCAACATTTATTGTTTTGGGACTTTTTGATAAAGGCCAGTCTCACTGGAGATAAGTGATATCTCA
>RJWJ010011124.1:0-45214 GCA_004363605.1 Indri indri
TTTTCTTGTCTCAAAGCCAATCCTGTACTCTACCCCCAAATACAAATGGAACCCTCCAGCCCCTGCAGGATGTAGCTTGAAGGCTCTCAGACCAGGAGACCTTGAAAGATGCTCAAAAAATGCTGAATGAACATGAATAAACTAACGAAAAGAGTTTTCTATTTGATGATTTCCTAGTAACTGTTTGTTTTAAAGACACACAAAATAAAATCCCAGTACAGCTGACCCTTGAACAACCGGGGTTTGAAGTAAGTGGGTCCATTTATACATAGATTTTTTTCAATACGGTCGGCCTTTTGTATCTGTAGAATCAATGGAACGCAGATTGAAAATACGGTATTTTTGGGATTTGAGACTGGGGGATACAGAGTGCTGACTTTTTGTGCCCATGGGTTTTGCAGGGCCAGCTGTGGGACTTGAGCATGTGTAAATTCTGGTATCCATGGGGAGTCCTGGAACCAATCCTCTGCATATACCAAAGGATGACTGCAGTTTTAAGAGATAAGGTAGGCCGAGTGTGGTGACTCATGCCTGTCATCCTACCACTCTGGGAGGCCAATGTAGGAGGATGGCTTGAGCTCAGGAGTTCGAGACCAGCCTGAATGAAAGTGAGACCCCATCTCTACTAAAAATAGAAAAATTAGCCAGGTGTCGTGGCACACACCTGTAGTCCCAGCTACTTGGGAGGCTAAGGCAGGAGGATCACTTGAGCCCACGAATTTAAGGTTGCAGTGAGCTATGATGATGCCACTGTACTCTAGCCTGGACAACAGAGTATCTCCAAAAAAAAAAAAAAAAAAAAAAAAAAAGAGAGAGAGAGAGAGAAACAGAGAGAAGGTAACCAAATTCTTTACAAGTATATAAGGAGTTTACTCCACATCTGATAACTGAAAACACTGCTATTCGTTTGTTTTGTGATGGTCTTTTGCAAGCAGAAGGCACTAGTCACATTTGTGGAATTGGAGAAACCTAAATCCCTGTGAAGAGTGAGTGGTTCAGTACTTCTGGTTCATTAACCTTGAGTGCCCCCTAGGTGAGAAGTCAGCCAGGTGAGGAGGGTGACCCAAGACAGGCCCCTGGGCAGCCCCCTGCTTACCTGCTGGACCTCACTGAGGATGGAGTATGCGGCCTGGATCTGCCTCTTGCTCAGCTTCCCCAAGGGCATCTTCTGCAGGTCGATCTGAGGAGACAGGGGGGTTCCCTTTGAAAGGCGGGCACCGTGCAGCATGATGACAGGACTGCTGGGCCAAGCAACCTTCACCCCCACCTCTCAGGGCCCCAGCAGAAGCGGTCATAAGCCAGCCCAGTTTTCCTGAGGAGACCCCTGACCCCATGATCCAAATCCAGACTTTTCAGCCCCACAAAGAATGGAGTCTGCCTGGAAGATGAGTCTCTCTCACTCAATTTATGGCTGCAATTAGCCAACCATAGCTACTCGCCCCTAGGCTTAGTTTCAAATAGCTCAGCACTTCTGGAAGAAGGTACAGTATAATCCCTATCCAATTCCAAAGTGAGGACGAGGGCCCATCAGTCATGGCTCCCCATCTCAGCACCGCTCCCCAGACCCGTATCCCTCCCTGGGGTCCCAGAGCCAAGGCAGTAAGTGCACCCCTCCTTGAGGTCCCAGGTGGGAAACAAGAACCATGGATTTTCAAGTGGTTATCATTATAAGGACACAGTCCTGAACCTATATACTTATATTCAAATCAGTGCTGTCCATTTCAAACCTGTCACCCCAAAAGGCCAAACGTTTGTTCCAACAACATTGCTACTGTGCATAACACCTTGGGAACTACAGTCAAGAGATGCCACGTCACCAGTTAGCTAGCAAGGCATCCACGCTCAGCCTTGGCTTTCCACGTGCAAAACGTGGCTACCTTCCTTAAAGGGCACCCACTCCGGTCCATGAATGATCCTGCCTGTGCTGCTCTCTGGGCCCCCAGGTGGAAACGCCTGTGTACCACGTGACCCCACACTCTATCCCAAGACATCTGTCCCTGGGGCTTTCCCAATAGACCCTTCTGAGCTCCTGGGGCCCTTCCCATCTTTGCTTGTCCAGCGCTTCCTGCTGTGCCTGGAGCAAAGACGGAGCTAACAAGAATTCTAGAAATGGAACTGCTACGGTGATAAAATTAAATAAGAGGATATGAAAAGTGCTCGTAGCTCCATCAGGCACCCATCAGGAGCCAGCAGCGACAGGCTCTACCAGCACCCCCAAGTCCTGGCAGTTGCGCTTCCCTGCACCCACAATGCTGGAAACTCTCTGTCCCAAGGGAAGATCTGATCTCTGGCAAGAGTTAAATAGCTGGAGCTATGTCTGGGGAAGAAGGTGGATAATCTACTTTGAGCCAAGAACAAGGTATAATAAAAGAGCAGAGTGACTTCAGTATGGATTATCAATCAGCTCTGAAAATAAACAATTCTAAAGAAGAAACTCCAAAAGATGTTCTGATCAAGGGCAGTGTGACCAGAGTAAGAGCAGAACTCTGAAGGGAGCAACATTCCCCAAGCAGAATTCTGGTGTTTACGTTATTAAAAAAAAAAAAAAAAAAAAAAAAAAAAAAAAAGGGAAAGACCTAGTTGCCTTAACCCTACACCCCTCAAAATGTGCACAAGCTCTAAGAGCAAGAGATGGGCTCCACCAACACAGGAAGCCCTTACTCCCAGAAAAACTCCACACGGCACTGGACGGTGGGCTGGGAGCAGTGGCTCCACCACAGCCCCGTTCAGGGAGAAAGTGACGAGGGCAGAGAGGCCTCAGGGTCAGGGACCCTCGAACCACAGTGGCAGCCAGAGGCAGGCACCTAGAGCTAGAGGACCCCCCACCCCACGTGGCCTGAGTGCCCAGACCCCATCCCCCTCTGGACCAGGGGTGCGCCCCCCCTCACAGGGAGAGCCGGGTCCCCCTGGTGCTGGGGCAAAGCACTCAGGGTCACCTCATGTGGCCACGAGTGTGCACCCCACTTTCTACACACTTCCACCTGGCTGCCTTCCAGCCTGTTTCGGCAGCAGGGCCCCTGGCTCTTTTCTTCCTGCTAAACTAGTTATTTGTCTGAATGAAAACAACATAAAAATGTCATTTCACAGGAAAGGACTTGGGTCTGAGAATAGTTGAGAACATCTGTGAATTGTAGATAAAGCAGAGTATGGGAGGCTGGAAATGATATGCGTGACACAAAACATTAATGAGACAGAGACCCTCTCTCTTCTCCTCCCCTTACCCCAGTACCTCTCTACCCCTACCCTCTCCCCGCATTCTGGATGAGCCCACCCACAAGTTGTTCAAACTAGTGGACCTCCCAGAGTCATGTTACATATCTATTTGAACAAGCACAGGGAACAAGCCCTGGCCATTTTCAAACCTATTAGAGGATGTATCTTAACACTCCACTTTCTAACAACAGCTGGGCATGAGCAGTCCTGCCAGGCTGAGCTCGCGGCAGGGGGATGCCGAGTTGGCCGTGATGTCTATGGGGTTGGGGAGGAAAAGCCTGCTGGTGGTTTATACAGCCCCGGTTTGACCCCTTGTCCTGGTTCCAAGGCCAGCCTGCAGATTCTAGGAGGAAGGACATGGGCAGACGCAAGACATGCGTACGAAGAGGGCAGCCCCATGGATAAGGGGTGGAATGCTTAGGGTGGATCTGAAACTCTCATCCTCTGGGTTCCCAGGACAAAGGGAAGAACCAGTGCACCGCAGCTGCTCGTTTTCACAGCAGCCTAAAGCTTCTGGGTTCAGCAGATGGGGAAGAGGAGAAAGACTGTGTTTGCTGTCCTGGTAGCAGTAGTGCCTGGACCGTCTCTGCTCTGAAGACCCCCACAGCCAGCACTCAAGAGCTCTGATGCACTCCCCTCCCAGGGAAGGAGCAGAGACAACATGGAGAACAGAGAGGACACGCTTGGCCTCTGCCTCCAGTCCCTGCCGTTTCTATCCCAGGCAGGAGCATGACTCACCTAACAACCATCACCCCCACCCCACTCCCAACCTTTTCTTAAAAATAGCTGGTATGAATTTTATCTAATGAAGCAAGTGCCAGCAACTCTCTGCCCCCTCTGACAGCGTTGGTTACAGTGGCTTTCTTTCTCTGTAAGTGGGCTAAGTCTTGCATTTCCCATGACAACTCCAGTTGGGTGGTTTGGTTGGGCCACAGAAGAACCATGACTATACCCTAACCATGGCAACAAGAAGGGGAGAAGTACACAGGGGACGGTAGACCAGGAGGCAGCTGTGATTCTCACAGTAAATCAAACCCTCTGCAAGAGAACAAGCACTCCAAGCCTCAGCACTCGTACGATCTAAGACTGAAGGACAATGACGAGAAGCTGACAGCCAACATTTTGTTTCTGAAAGAGAGAAACAAGAAAACGAGAGCAGCCGGAGAGCTCTTCGCCAGCTCAGTACACAGATCATCATCCTCAGCAAACGCTCACAGATAAAATAATGAAGTGCAATAACCTCGTACTCCACCATGGCTTTCTTCATACTTTCCACATCGAAGATCATCTTAATGAGCTCCTGAACTGGCTTGGGGAGCTTGGACTTGGTGCCTGGATTCACTGTCAGCTTCTTCACTGCCTCTTCATCCTCCAGGGAAAAAAGAACATCAGTAAGAGACACAATTCAACAACCCAAGCGAAGTAGTGGTGGTATCTGAGTGGTTGGGCTGGGGACAGAGGACACAAGATAGAGTGCCATCAGCAAAAAAAAAAAAAAAAAAAAAAAAAAAAAGCTGAGTGTTAATTAAAAATGTTTGGGTATCAGTGGCCAGGAAAAGCACCTATGACTTTGCACATGGCTCAGGCATTTCCTTTGCAACTCCATGTCCTCTTGGCTGCTCCAGATTCTTATCCCAGCTACACTGCAACATCTGCATGGGCTGATCCAGCCTGGGGCTGCTGGTGTTGCCTGGGAACCTGCCCAGTGCCCACTCATGCCCAACCTGGAAATGCTGGGCAGCTGTGAAGGTGAACACTGCAGCAATGACACGCAAAGCTGATGGACAAATTCTTCACCCTTTTTCTTAACACTTCCTCACCCAAGGGCCAGCTCTAAGACCAAGTTTATACAGCCTTCTCTATATTCCCCAAGGATCAGGCTACCAGACCCATTTCCTGTCGGCCAGCTTGACAGTGTTAAAGTGCATCCTAGCACTAACCTTCCCTCCTCCCCTGCAAGAGACCCCCAGCCCCTCCCCACTGGGACTGCACTACCTAATAAAGTGATAACACATGAGACTTTACCCCTGCTCTCTGGAGCACCCAGGCTATCAAGATTATATTGTATTGGCTGGGCATGGTGGCTCGCCCCTATGATCCCAGCACTTTGGGAGGCTGAGGATCGCTTGAGGCCAGGAATTCAAGAACCAGCCTGTGTAACATAGTGAGACCCTGTCTCTACAAAACAATTAAAAAACTAGCCAGGCATGGTAGCATGTGCCTGCAGTCCCAGGTACTCAGGAAGCTGAGGTGGGAAGATCACTTGCACCCAGGAGTTTAAGGTCATCATAGTGGGCTATGATGATGCCATTGCACTCCAGCCTGGGCAACAGAGTGAGACCCTGTCTCAAAAAAAAGAAAAAAAAAAGAAAAAAGCTGTATTGAAACTGCCTTCACTCTTCTCACTTTTAGACCCTGAATGCTATGAGAGCAGGGACTGTCCATCGCAGTGTCCCTAGCAACTAATACAGTGCTTGGTATTTATTTGGAGTGAAGGTAACCAGTGCTGGGCTTTGAACCTAGAATCTGCCTGGCTTAACCAAGCTGCAGAGAGCTAATCTGTGTTGTCAGTGCTCATGGCTGCTATCGTCAACTTTGTAGTATATTTACTCTCAAGGTTGAAACACTGAGCCTTAAATGCACTCTTTTATCTTCTGGGTGTAACCTCATTGGAGGGCAAATTATCAATGTGTCATTTAGCCTTATTTAAGTGCATGTATGTTGTGACCCTATAACTACTCTGCCTGTAATGGCAATAATCATAGGGGTACACAAATATTTATATGTGTATCAGCATCATTATAGCAAATGCCTGGAAATAATCTAAATGCCTAAGAGGGAGGATCATTTTGATAAATATCAATTCTGGTCCACCCACAGGATGGGATTCAATGTAGCCTTAAGAAACGATGCTCTGGATTGGTGTAGTTTAATACAGTAGCCACTGGTCAAATTGAGGTGTGCTGTAAGTGCAAAATATACACCAGATTACGAAGACTTAGTACAGAAAAAAACAAAAGGGAAAACTTCTCATTAATAATTTTGTTGGTTTTGATCAGATGTTGAAATGAGAATATTCTGGATATACTGGTTTAAATAAATTACTAACATTTATTTCATTGGTTTCTTGCTTTTTAAAACGTGGTTACTAAGGCTGGGTGTGGTGGCTCACGCCTATACTCCTAGCACTCTCGGAGGCCGAGGCGGGAGGATTGCTTGAGCTCAGGAGTTCGAGACTAGCCTGAGCAAGAGTGAGACTCCGTCTCTACTATAAATAGAAAGAAATTAGCCAAACAACTAAAAATAGAAAATATTAGCCGGGCACGGTGGCGCGTGCCTGTAGTCCCAGCTACCTGGGAGGCTGAGGCAAGAGGATCGCTGGAGCCCAGGAGTTTGAGGTTGCTGTGAGCTAGGCTGACGCCACGGCACTCGAGCCCGGGCAACAGAGGGAGACTCTGCCTCAAAAAAAAAAAAAAAAAAAAAATGTGGTTACTAGAAACTTTATAAGGCGAGATTCCAATTTTATGGTGGTAGGAAACATACATGCACAATGAAAGACGACTGAAAAAGACATATACCATGACTTTAAGTGTGGTTAATTCCAGGTGATTTGTGTGCCTTCGTATTCCTCAAAATTTCCTAAGATAAAGATTTAATTCAGTGGGGGCACTACTGAGTCCGACCAAGTCTGTCCTGAAAGTCCAGTCTCAATCTCAGCATTATAGAAAGAAGAGATAAATTCCATTTTTATTATGGAGAGCTCACGACACCTCTACAAATTATATAACTCCCCCTCTGAGATATGCTAGGCTCCAAAGATTTGGAATTAAAATCTCTACCCATCTACAAGTCTCTCCTTTTGAAAAATAAATACGTATTTTCCCCCACAATTAAAAAAAGTAATAGATTCTCATTTTTTGAAAGGCAAGCATTTTTTTTTCCAGGGAAAAACAAACAAAACAAAAACCAAAAATTTCAACCAACAGATGACTGGTAACATATATAGGGAGACTCCCCAACTACAGATATAGATATCATTAGGAAATAATTTAAGACTAAAAACTGTGACCTAGTAGAGTATGTCAAGTTGTAATCCTATCATGATGACAGACCAGGTCAGATGATCACTGGTGAACGTAAGTTCAGATAAAAAGCCTCATCTGGAATCCACAAATCACCCCTGTTGTGTTTCGGGAATAACGTGGAAGATTGTTCCTCCTTGACGTCTCAAAAATGTTACCACTGTTCTCATCTGAACTCTATGTCATACTCCATGGTACAGATTTTATTAAATGCTTTTTCTGCATCTACTGAGACGATCATGTGGTTTTTGTCCTTCATACTATCCATATGGTGTGTTACATTGATTGTTTAAAGTTGAACCAAACATATATACTGCTGGATTCAGTTTGTTAGTGTTTTCTTGAGGATTCTACATCTCTGTTCACAAAGATTTCGCAAGTTTTCTTGTGATGTCTTTGGCTTTGGTATCAGGGTAGTACTGGCTTCATGTAGTAAGTTGGGAAGTGTTTTCTTCTATTTTTTTGGGAACAATTCGTGAAGGACTAGTATTCTTTGAACATTTGGCAGTATTCGTTATGATGCCATCTGATCCACAGTGTGAATTTTAAAGAATAAGGTGTCCCTTCCTTTCCCTAGAAGCAGATGGTGTTAGGGCATTATGTGGTTACCTGGCCATAGTCAATCTCCAGAGGGTAGAACTTTTTGGGATACTTGGTGAAATTTTTGGAGTGCCAGGCATTCCCGGTTTTTTCTTCATATAATTTCATAAAGTGCTCAACGGCATCCTCCTTGGACGGCATCTGCTCCAGTTTGTTACTACCAATCACTGTGCCTACGCGGCCCCAGGACCTGAATATCCAATACCTACAGGGGATGGAGGTGTCAGATATAACCACGTGAGTCAGCTGGTCACATTTCAGGAGGAGTTTCCCTTCCCTGCCATTCCATTTAGGTGAGGAAGAATTTTAAACACCCAAAAATGATGGTGATTAACACGGAACAAAAGAAATCACTACACAATCAGGGTCTTTATAGTCCATTTAACCAAGGGTTATAAGAAATTTAAATTAATTAAAGAATGCCCTTCCAAATTATACTGGCAAGTAGACAAAAACGCCAATGAACCGGTTAAGCTGAGATCTGGCATCCAAGCTTGAGGAGTCTGTGGAATTGGGAAGTCTGCAGACCTTTATATAAAAAATCCGGGCCAGGTGCAGTGGCTCTTGCCTGTAATCCTAGCACTCTGGGACACCAAAGCAAGAGGATTGCTTGAGGCCAGGAGTTCAAGACCAGCCTGAGCAAGAGCGAGACCTGTCTCTACAAAAAATAGAAAAATTAGTTGGGTGTGGTGGCCGGTGCCTCTAGTCCCAGCTACTCAGGAGGTTGAGGCAGGAGGATCGCTTGAGCCTAGGAGTTTGAGGTCTCAGTGAGCTATGATGATGCCACTGCACCCTAGCCTGGGCAACAGAGACTCTGTCTCAAAAAAGAAAAAAACAAAAAGTCCCCTAACTTCATGTCTCTCCCCAAACAAATACAGCAAGTAATACTGCAAGTATCATTTGGAACTCCTGTGTCCAAGGACAGACTACCCTTAAAGATATACCCTAAAAATAATGAATTCAGATCAGAGGCTGAGATGTAACAAATAGGGGGGCAGGTAGCAACAGTTCCTCAAATCTAGAGACCTAGATAAGGTCCAGGCTATCATCTCAATTCCCATCTCAACCAAGGGTACACATCCCACATGCTGTGCTTAGCTTCAGGTGAGTTCATTTTTCTTAGCAGAAATAATGCAAAATTTAATTTTCATATCACAATAAATCCAGATAGGTCAAAAACCAATATATAAAATTTATATGTATTTTTAACCTGAAATCAGAGACTTCCAGGAAAATCTGAGGCTCCTGTTGAGGGCTGTATAAATTCATTCTCTCCTGGCTTTTTCCTGTGAAAACGTTTGGGAAGCTACCGTGACTTATGCTGAAAACTTCTTCTGACCCTAACAGACCACACTACCTTTGCAAATCTAAGCTACCAGCAAAATGCCCATGTCCACAATCAATATCAGAATTTAGCTGAGTTCCTTCCACATGCCTTTCTACTTATACGTAGACCCTGTTCTTGGCTGGCTGTAGCGAGGGACAATGAACTCACTACATGAGGACTGCTCTGCCTAGAAATGTACCCAAATCCAAAATCTGCCCTTGCTTGTAACCACCATGTAAAAAAAAAAAAAAAAAAAAAAATTTAAAAAACCAAACCCAAACTTCTTTAGTAACTAGAGAGTTTGAAAGAACATTAAAGAGTAAGCTTGGTGCTTGCCAAACTTTATTTGCTTCAAAAGTTTTGAAACACATGTAAAATCAGAAAATCTACATTCTTCAAGTGGCTAAAAGAAAAGCCAGTTGCGAGAATATGTGAAACCACATCCTATGACTGGTATCAAGGACAGCAACACTACTGGTGGAAAGTGGCTTCTTTCTCCCCTTTAACTAAAGGCCTTGTGACACATTTTTGTTCTTTGTGATTAGATTTCATTCCCCAGGCACTGTGAGTAACTTCGGTTTCACGAGGCTGACAGCACAACACTGACAGCTGCAGGACAGGCCACGTCTCTGCGTGACCACGCAAGGTCCCCCGAACTCACCTGCTTTCCTTGTCATCCTCCAGAAGCTGCAGCTTATAGTAGGAGTTAGTTCCTTTAACGATATCCACCAGCCCGAGGGTGGCACTGAAAACCTTCCCGCCTTTCTCTAGAACGTGTGCAGAGTGTTCCAGACCTGTCCCAGAGGCAAAACCCCCATAGTATTCCTTCCCCTAGAGGGACAGGTACTCTCAGGGAGAAGGGGTCTGTAGGCTAGGGGTTCGTACATGCTTGGCTACACCAACACCACCTTCAAGAGGTTCCCCACAAAAGACATGTGTTGTCAGGACTAGGGGAGCCTGAGAGGGAGGCCTGAGAGCAAAGGCACTGCCCCCTGCCCCGCATGCTGTGGGCATTCACACGTTTTCTGCTCACGTTCCTGTTTGCTTACCAGAATCAGGATCGACAGCTGCCCCTCCTTTAAGAGTTAATTTCATTCTCTTTTCAGATTTGTGGATACCTTAGAAGGGGACAGAAAAATATAAACATAAATTACAAAGGGGAAGGTGGAAGGCAAATGAGCAGTTTCCACGCACATGACCTGCCAGCACGGCATCTATGCTGTCTCCCACCACCCCAAAGGGCCTGTCGTTCCATGCCCAGTGAAAACCTGAGTGAGAGAATTGGTCTGGGCAGCACTCAACAGACCACTGCAGAGACACGAAGGCAGAAGCTCTGTGCAGGCGATCTGGCCCCTGACCTCCCAGCCAGGGAGGAGACTGCTCAGGGCCCTCACCTTCCTCCTTGATGGCGCCCTTGCTTTTTTTGGAGAGCGCAGCCCCCGACTTCCCTTTTTGGGCCACTACTTCGACAGGCTCCGCCTTCACCTCTGCCCCCCAGGGGGACAAAATGTGTGCTGAGAACAACTCCTGAAGGCTTTTGGTGGAGGCAGAGACGTCCTGGAGGAAATCCTCAGACACAACGCGGACGTTGGCTTCTTTTACTTCCTCCATTTTCTTATTCATCTTTTCCACCTCCTCTGTTCAAATCAGAAGAAAAAAAAACAGTACTTGAGTTTAAAACTAAACTTAAATCTCAAATTACTAGAGTTAATTCACTGTGTACTTCTAAACCCTCCTCACCCACAGCTCTCCTTTGCTTCCAAAGCCAATGCTCCAAGCTTTTCTTCATTCCATTAATAACAATTGCCTTTTATCCCCAGCATTCCCCTTTTCCTAAGAAGTTGCGAGGAGTTAGGGCAGCCTTCTCCAAACCATTCTGTAGAATGAGATGTTAGCAGGCCCCCCCACAGAGAAGACATTGAAGTCAAATGCATACGGGAAATGCTGTATATTATTTTTTTGGTTTTGGAGATGTACGATGGTCATCCATATAAAAAAACCTGCAAAGAACCCTGTTTACCTTTGTTTAACCCTGCATTTCCTGAACATATCTGAACCATGACCTTTTGTTTTGGCAGTGAACCCATGCACATCTTATGGAATAGTTCGAAGTGATGAGAATACAGGCTGAACATCCCTTATCCGAGGTGCTTAGGGCCAGAAATGTTTCAGATTTCAATTTTTTCAGATTTTGAAATATTTGCATTATACTTGCTGGCTGAGCATCACTAATCCGAAAATCTGAAATGCTCCAATGAGCATATCCTTTGAGTGTCATGTTGGCACTCAAAAAACTTCAAATTTTGGAGCATTTTGGATTTTGGGATTAAGATACTTAACCTATCACAGCTTATAGTCTTTATCTGGGAACGTAAGACACTCGTGAATATACATACTACAAAGCAGCAACATGAAGCACAAATACCAGTTTCCCTTCATGAAGAACCCAGCAATGATGGTGACGATTGGAGATACCGTTTTTGAGTGCTCTGCGTCAGGTGCTTCCTCACTGAACTCGATACACCCGTAAGAGACAAACGCATTATCTTCATTTTACAATAGGGTCCAACTCACTTTTTGTACTGATGCACAGGGAAGCCTTGTTGGCCGTCCCCGTCAACTTCCCCCCGAGTTTCTCGATCGTGGCCTTCACTTCATCCTTGTTCCTGGAGAGCTTCCCCAGAGTCAGGATCTTCATGTTAGCTAAAGGCTTGTCTGCGACGGGACAACAGAATCATTAAGCAGGGGCAGCTCTGGTGCTGCTCCCTGGGAAAACCCAGGGCAGGCTGCAGGGTCCCTGCCTCAGTTCACTTCTTTCATCAGCTTGTCCCTGGGAAAAGCCTACGTAAACATGCCATCAAGAAAGCAGAGGCTCGGACAGCAAACTGCCACCTGAACACCTATGTGCTCCTCGACCAAGAAAGAGAACGAGCTGTGAAGCTCTGCCGGCTG
The DNA here is from genome assembly GCA_004363605.1 of Indri indri. Taxonomy (NCBI): domain Eukaryota; kingdom Metazoa; phylum Chordata; class Mammalia; order Primates; family Indriidae; genus Indri; species Indri indri. The sequence continues at coordinate 12,175 of RJWJ010011124.1, forward strand.
TGAGCCGGGGCTAGCCCATCTGCTCCACGGGCACACTGGGAAGGTGGCATCTGCGGACGAGGGGCCGGGAGGCTGTGGTGGGACAGGGGGAAGAGGGGAAGGTCATGTGAACTCTCAAATTCTGTTGTCCTCCCATTTATGTCTAAAAACAAACTGCAGTTCTTATTAATTAACTCCATTTAAATATTAGACACGTCCACGACAGTCCCTCAGAGCTCTGCTCAGCACAATCACACCGAGCTGAGCTGACAGACTCCAGGCAAAGCAGCAGCCTGGCGTTCAGGTGCCTAGCGCTGACCCAGGCTGGGAAGGCCTGGACAGGGGTGAGTCTTCTGTTCATGGAAAACAGTGCAGGTGACGTATTTCTAGAACAGGAGGAACTGCAGGGAAAAGTCCTCCATGCCCTCCCTGTGAGGGCACACAACTAGGGACACTGATCGTTTAACTGAAAACAAAATCTTTGGTTTGTGTGAGAATTACAAGTGAGAGGAAGGTAGAGAGGACCCTCAAAGGAGGGGCCGGAACTCCACCCCCTACCTGGCCCACCATACATGCACTTGGACCAAGGTGACAAGCAGCAGAGTGGACTTGGGACGACGCAGGAACCACAGTTACCAATGGCCCCCACCCAGGGCGTGGGAACAAGGTCGCTAATGGGTTCATGTTCAAGGATGGAACCTTCATCCTCTACCCACCAAATTGTGGCCTTCACCACTGGACTATCACACGTCCCTGAGTAAATAAGCAGCAGGTCTCTTCTGCCAAAACACATACACGATCTCACTGTCTTTGTTGGCTTGGAGCATTTCTCACTAATGCTGACCGGTAACTTCCTCTGCATACAACAGAGACCCAAGCATCACACCAGGCTCAGGAAGACCGGTGGTGCCGGGCAGTCTGCAAGCAGGAAAGCAAGGCCTGGAATGATGCTGCCTGCGGTGCAGAGTCAGGCAGGAGACCCCAATGCCACTCCAGGTAAGGCTGCCTGCAGCCTTTCTTAGGAGCCCCTCCCTCTTCTTGCCTCCCAGGATGAGAAAGTCATTTGTTCTTTTCAGATGTTTATGTTCTTTATGTTATGCCTTGCTGAGGGGTGCCTCAGGGCAAGGGAAGAGGCCCCTCACATGCAGGGCAGGGCTTCTGCATAGTAAGAGACCCCAGAAGGATAGATACCCTCTTTGCCAACTCCACATACCAGCAAACAGTGGGCAACTAGTCCCAGCAGGTGGCTCTAAGATCAGGGCCCCCAGTGCTGTACCTGCCGGAGCACAGGCGTTCACAGCAGCAGGCGTGGAGGCTGCAGGGGGCGGGGGTGCCGCTGCCACTGGAGCACTGGTTTCTGGGGGGAATATACGGTTCTGCTTTTTGACCTTCAATTTCTTGAGGTAAGAGATTTCTCGGAATTCCTAAAGAACATAAGTTTTCATTGTTAAGAAACCAGCTCTCCCTTGAAAGAAAGAACCTCCCCAAAGACAAAAAGGGAATTTAGCTTGTTGAAATTAAAGAATCTTTTTTCTTCTTACAATAAAGAATAGCACAAAATAGAAAAATGAGAAGCTTCTAGGATGCTAGAGTACTTATTTCTAGTACTTCTACATTTATAATAGAGTTGGCACTGTGGCTGCTTTAAGAGAAAAATATTTTCATTTTCTTTTTTAAATCCGTTGACAATCTGGTCAGGGAACCACTGCTGGAATCTGTGACTATGACCTCCCCAGCCCCTTTTGCCCCTTCAAGAGTCATTAGGCCTCTCTAAGATCACATGCCCACCCCAAGACTGCACACGCTGGGGGAGAGATTATTACCCAAAAGGAACTCAGGGCAATCCCCCTTCCCTGTGTAAAAGGGAAAATGGCTGAGGAGACCTACAGTATTCACTACGAATCCTTCCATTGGCATAGTGCGTTCTTCATCCCAGGTGATTTACAATGGGCCTTGCTCTAAATGGTCAATCGACAAATGTCAAATACGTGAAGCTCAGGGAAAGACCACAGTTCCCATGCTCGTATGTCTTCATCCAATCCAGAACTGCCCTTCTCAGCTGTGCCCGTGTCCGGCGAGTGCCAGGTGGAAAAAGAGGTTGCAGACATACCGACATACACTGAGCACTGAATGTGTGCTTCAGAGCGCAGAGAGGTTAAAAGGATAGTTTCTGCCATTGGGAAAGCGCCTCAGTACTGACTGCAGCCAGACACACAAAGGCGACTTTAACACAGGAACTACGTCCCCGATCAGAGGAGCGGCACTGAGGTGATGGGAGATTGGCAACACCGGAAGGCGGTGGTGGCAGTGACCTGCTAAGCCTGGGAGGCGCCAAAACAGCAGCGGACTGCCTAAGCACAGGCACCCACGTGGCGCAGGCAGCCCTAGGTAGCTCCCTATTGCTAGGCACTCCTACAAAAAAGAATCAGAGAGCCTGGGGGTGGGGTGGGCAGAATGGTATGTGAGAAGGGGGTGGAAGTAAGAGAGGCCACAGAAGGCTGACAGCCACATCACAGAGGGCTCTGGGGACAAATGCCCGGGGGCAACAGAATCACTATATGGGCAGCAAGCATCCCCGGATGGAAAAATGTCTCACATGTGCACATATCCTTAAAAATGTATGTACATGCTCTACCATTGATACATACAACACAAAGTAGTTCACGTTGCTAACTGCCATTTTATTATTTTCTCCACAGAAGATTGTAAAAGGAATACAAACACCACATAAGGGTCTGTAAGGTTTGCATACTCAGAAAAATTGAGGAATCACTTTAAGATTAAGGGTGAGAGTGCCGGGCGCGGTGGCTCACGTCTGTAATCCTAGCACTCTGGGAGGCCGAGGCGGGCGGATCGTTCTGAGCTCAGGAGTTCAAGACCAGCCTGAGCAAGAGCGAGACCCCGTCTCTACCAAAAATAGAAAGAAATTAATTGGACAGCTAAAAATATATATAGAAAAAATTAGCTGGGCATGGTGGCACATGCCTGCAGTCCCAGCTACTCGAGAGGCTGAAGCAGAAGGATCGCTTGAGCCCAGGAGTTTGAGCTTGCTGTGAGCTAGGCTGACACCACGGCACTCGCCCCAGGCAAGAGAGTGAGACTCTGTCTCAAAAAAAAAAAAAAAAAAAAAAAAAAGATTAAGGGTGAGAGAAGTGACATGGTCAGACTGACATTAGCGTGATCACTCAAGTAAAAGCACAGGGAGAAAACTGGTAGGGAGGGAGTGCAACTATGGCAGTAAACGGGGCAAAAACCAAGCGAGCCAAGGGCTGGTAGGAGACGTAGTTTGGTTCTCTGTGTGGAGTGAGTGGTGCCGATAGGACACCCCAAGGAACAATCCTGGGCGCTTACTGTGTGCCATTGTTCCCAGTGCTCCACACCCAGGAGTGGGCACAGGCAGTGAGTGGCAGAGCTCCCCCAACAACCCGGCTCCAGCTCCTGCTCTGAGGGCGCAGGTGAGGTCCTTTCTGCACCCAGCCCCTCAGAGACACTGCTGTAGCCCCATGAGCTCGGTCCACAGGAGGTTCCCCAGTTGACGTTTGCTGCACTGTGAGAATTTCATATGTAGTTCCATTTAAAAAGGGAGAACACACAATACTAGGAGATACGTGAACTCTGGATCCAATTCTCCCTCTAGCACCAAGGCAAGGAAATGTTCTTGAGGAAAGCCCTCATTCGATACAGGCAGAAATCACTGTCTATTTACTCACCACCTGTCCCTCGAGCCTAGAACAGTGCCTGGCACACACAAGGCAATGAATACAAATAAAAATAATTCATGGTCTTTGCAAACAAGGTCTTAGACCAAACGGACAAACCTATACTCTACACTTAGAGATGCTTTGGTTCTACATTTGTGTGGCTTGCAAACGTATAGAACCAAAAACATAATTTCACATTCTGATTATGAGGACAGCCTAGTTGTAAAGAAGTCTGAGGAACATGGCACTGCAATCTTGGGGACCTCAAGTGTGTACAGGCCCAGAAGGGGGCCGGGTTTTCCTGCCAACAGATCCCAAGATCCCCCTGCCGACCCCTCACCTTTGGGGTCACCCATTCCTTCCGGCTGGGTGTCTGTGTCTTGACCATGCACTTGGTCCAGGCAGTGACGTCCCCCGTACAGTAATAAGCATCACTCTTGAAGACCAGCTGGCCCGAGCATTCCTCGCAGGGAAGGAGGGCACCGAACACTATGCCATCAGCTACACGGTCCAAGATCTGAAGCCAGGGCAGAAACACATCAGAGAGGAGAGGAGGGACTACAGAAAAGGACATTTACAATGCGGGATGAAGAACTTGCACAGACTTCACTCACTGGAAAGAGGCTCACTCTGGGCCTCTGAACAGCCCTGGGCAGTTGGTTTACAACGGAGCATGGATTCTTGTACTTTAAGAGACCTTATTTCCAAGTGAAGTGATCCCATAGCCCCCTCACCCGCAGTGATTTAGAAATAAAGGAGAGCCCAGGGTAGATGGCGCAAGGTGCAATTCACCAAGCTCAACTCCAGATAATGAGGGCAGGGAAGGGCCAGCAGTGGACACCTGTGGGCGACTGCCCTGCCAGCCCTCAGGAGGGGTCTCTACTCCCTCCACAGGCCAGCAGCCCTTGGGGAGTCTGAGCAGAAGGCAGCAGAGAGACGGCCCCAGGCCAAAGAACATGGCATGAACATATGAGGCAAATACGTGGCCTGCCAAAGCCCTCTCCAAAATTCCAGAGCGAGCGTTAACACGGGGAGATGTCTGGTGGGGCCCGTGAGAGCCTGCCCCACCTGCCCCAGGGTAATGGTGACCACAATGGCGGTGATGACCGTGCAACACGACTACGAATTTTGACTCTTCGCAGTTAATACCAGCAGGTGTCCCAACGGAGGGCCTCCCACACTCCATTGGGACAGTCACTCCACAACGACTGGGTTGGCCTTACATGCGTGTCCCACTTAACACAAAGGCAGCTCACCGCCGACTCCCCGGAAGGCACTTGCTGCTTGTTGAAGATGAGCAGCTCTTTCAGGTCATTAGTCGAACACACTTTCTTTAGCTCGTCCTTGATGTTCCAGATCAGGTCGTTCTGGGCCTATGGACAAGATCCAGCAGCTGACAGACCAGCTCTTTTCAAAGAAAGAAATGCAACCGAAGGAAAAGCCCTGGTCTTGCTGAGCCTCCATCTATACTTGTGCACCAGCTGAGCTGCCCCTCCAAAGGTAGGCTGATCAACACAGGATTTTACTCCCAGCCACATTTCTGCGGACACCAAATTCAACTTGGAGCACGGTCTCTCAGAGAACTGCAGAAGGTGGGGAAGGAAACCGCCTAGCAGTGCGGGGCAGGCTGCAGCCAGGGCACCGAGGCCCAGGAACCAATCCCAGGAGACACAGGTAAGAAGCTGGAAGCACCAAGCTGGGGCCAGGGCCCACATTTATCAGCATCTGAAGGAGGTGGGGTATGGTTGTTCCCCATTGATGTAAGAGGGAGCAGGAATGATTCCCAAACACCAATTTCCTTAACAGTATATTATATTCAGTATCATGTGAGACTATATTTAAGCTCTTCTGAAAACAGAATAGTCAATCTTTAATATTAAGTGCCTACTCTTTGTTGGACACTTTTATATGTCATCTCATTTATTCTCGCAATAATAAACCTTGCTGAGGAAGGCATTAGCCTCCTCATTTTAGAGGCGAGGACGAGTGTCCTTCCTCTCCAGGAAAATGGACAAGTTACTTACCATCTCAGCCTCAGACCTCACACCTGTAAAATGGAAATGAATACCCCACAGGGTTGCTGTCGGCACCAAAAGAGGATTTTAACGCGACCGTCAAAGCCGCAGGCACACATATTTGCACTTGTTTCCCAGCTTCAAGTTTAAGGGCTCTCTCAATAACATTCCCTCTCTGGTTCCTCCCTGTAGCACATGCTGGGACACCAGCTAGACATGAGAGCATGAGGAAAAAGTCTAGAGGTGCAAGGTCAAATGGAAGCAGAACTACATCACCTACGTGACGACCAAGAATGGGAGCAGCAGAATCAGATGCACAAGGGTGAGGAGGCTGAGGGAGCATTTTAATTTTCTGACTTTCTTTACGTCTCTGACAAAATTGAGGAGAAAGAACACCAAACCCAGTAAATGGCAAGTGCGAAGTGGCACTACAGTTCGACTGCAGCCAGATTTGCCGCAAAACGGATGCCTTTTTTTACCATAGGACAATCACACCTAAATAAGAATTAAACTTGTGATCCTAATTTAGCAACTGGAACCAGATCAGAAATTGTTTCTAATTCTCAAACCACCAGCAAAACCCAAATACTCACATAAGAGACTCAAGCAGATGGCTCACGGAAATCCTGTTCTCAAGAAAGTGACTGTTCTCCCGATTTCCCAAACATTTTCTGATTAATAATTTTTACTCTGCTTCAACACACACGTATTCAACAAAGTGATGTTGATGACATGTATGTTACAGTCAATGGTCAATGACCATAGATTTAACGGGCAGTTTTCTCCTGTCACTAGATGCCTTCCATTTCTTTTTAAAATGAGAAATCCTCATTTATAATAAAAAAATGTGGAAAAACTTTCTCTTCAAGTCATTCGTCTATGCCAAGAATCTCTGGCATTCTTGAATTTCATGCTGAGTTTCCAACATTTGCGAGTGATTCTGAAAGCGCAGGATGTACAGTGATGCGTGATTCGGCTGAAGCACGATTCTCCACCAGACCAGCGTGAGGCTGGACGGAGGGAACAGAGTGTGCAGCCCTTCCTTGCTTAGGCCTGGCTGCAGACTGGGCCTAATGTGGGCTCTCATCCAAACAAGAATGGTTTCTTTGGGAAGAGGGAAGAAAACAATCTGGGGGGAAACCCATGCTATTTGATGACAGCTGTCACTTTGGGAATTCTCAAAGGTCTTGGTAAGAAAGACATGACCCCTGAATTCTCCTCCCAGAATGAAGAAGAGCACTGAGACAGAATGTCCAAAGGAGACGCAAAGCTCAGAACTCACCTTGAGGGCCTTTTCAAGCTTGCTGTCCTTGTCTTTTTCTTTTTTAGATTTCTTCTTGGCCACTTCATCTGTCCCATCTACCTCATCACCTTTTCTCTTTCTGCAAGACACAGGATATAAAAGAAAGAACCGGAGCCATTAAAAATCTGACACCCAATGACTTGGGGTGTCACAGTATCTTACACCATTTAATGCCTCTCTGCAGGCCCTGCTCACACTTGTCACCTCCCCGCCCCACTCAGGGCTCTAGGTGTTTGCCGTCCGCTCAGGCAGCATGTACGACTGAGAAGGCAAGAGACTGTATCCATGTCAGTTCTGCCAGCCAAGGAGGGGGTTGTGGGTGCTCTGGGGCCTTTTACAGGATCCAGGGCTCAGGCCCCATCTGATGTCAAAAATCCCACGCATCTCCTGGCACAAAGGAGACAGCCTAGAAGGTTCTGGCCGGGACTATGTCAAAGGTAAGCCCATGGCTGAGGGCAGGGATTGCAGAAAGACAAAATGCCAGAGGCTGAGCATTTCGAGCTAAAACACAGTGCCGCTCCCAAAGCCAAGAGGCCGTTTGCAGAGGTGAGGCCGTGCTGCCGTGCAAAGCCCAGACCAGAAGTGGCAGCCAAAGCACCACCAGCCACTCTGCCCAGCTGGCTGAGCAAATACACAGCACTGAGGGTGTTAGCTGCTCCTACAACACAGGGCAGGACAGCCACAGCGGCCAGGAGTCAGTCTCAGCTGTCACAAAGACCTGAGTTCAAACCCTTGCACTTTTCCCTATCCATAGAACAGGGAGAAGAACACCACCTTCCTTATAGCACTGTGGCGCTGGTCAAAGGCAACAGCTCGAGTACAGTGACTCGCAGTGTCTGGCGCACCAGACGCGCTCAGGACAACCTGGTTGTTATCATGGTGCACACACAGCTGACAAACTCCTACACCTGTACCACGATTGCGAGGTCCTGAGGACTTTTTGTACATTTTTTATAGACATGGGGTCTCGCCATGTTGCCCAGGCTGGTCCCAAACTCCCGGGCTTCCAGGCACGTGCCACGGCCCCTGGCCCTAGGACTTTTGGATCTGTGCCTGATTTTCCAGTTTTCTTGCACGTTCCAGAGCCAAACGTGCTGCCGCGATCAATGAGTGTGTGTGATGTGAACTCAAATAACGTATGCACGGCTGCTCAGCGGCGGCCCACAGTCACCATCCAAGGAGCAGGTGCACGCCGGGCTGACACAGGACCCCTGGTGTGCTCGTTAACAAGCAGTCTCTAGGCTGAAGTCTAGGCAAGACATGAGGTAGCCACAGACCCAACATAGGTAATTCTTCCCATCTTAAATGTTAACAACGTGTGAAACCCAAGTAATTCTGAACTCTAAGCCAGGAAACTTATTATCCGCTGCCCACCCTCTATCTAAAAATGGTCACGATCCTCCAGCACCATTCTTAGAAATCCAGACACACAGGAACATGCCAACACGTCTATGAGGATGTCAAGGGGACGTGACAGCAGACCACGTGGGGATCAGAGGAAGCGTGTGGATGGCCTGGGCGAGGGCAGTGCTCCGACAGGGCAGGAGTGGTCTTTACGTGTGTGAAGGGCTGTCGTGGGAAACTGAAGCTAGCTCGTCCATGGAGATGGGATGTGGGAAGAGAGGACAGACCACCAGGAAGGTCTCGCAGGGCAGAGGGCTGTACGAATGTGTCCCTAGAGCCCCCGTAGTCCTTCCCTACTCTGTGCTCTGCTCCCACAGCTCTGCTGCTGCTGTCCTTCAGGCTGAATCCCTGGCTTTCGGATGGTCAGCAAAGGGAAATGCAGGAGTCATGTGGAAACTTTAGGGTCTTTGGGCCTCTCTCAAGCCCCTCTCTGAAGCCCAATTAGCACCCCACGGCGCTCCACCCACCCTTCGCTCTTGATTCCTGGGAGCTGCTTCTTCAGGGCTTCTTTGTCCTCTGCAGCGAGGAGGCTGAAGCCCTTGAGCTGGCTGGCACTGTACTCCGGCCGGAAACCCAGCTCCTCCCTCTTCTTGACAAAGCAGTTTGGGTGGTACCAGCGATCAATCATGCCCAGCTGTGGCTTCTCTGGGTCCAGCATCTTCTTGGACAGGCGCATCTGGCCCTGCAGGAAAAACCGTATGTGCTACCAAGGGAGCGGCAGGTCCAAGCGAAGGCCTGCCCTGCAACTGGAGGACTCGAGGGCTGCTGGGATAGTTTAGCTCTCTTTGGCCACCAAGGATTGTGCTATCCTCCAGTCTCAGTGTCCCTTAAATCCCAGATGGCTGGCTGCCTACCTGCCTGGACAAGTGAGGAAGTGGTAACGCCTCCTTGAAGATGCTGCTGATCTGGGGCGGGCGTAAGAACAGCCGGTGTGCGCTGGGAGAGCTAGAGCCTTGCGCAACACCTGGGACGGTCCCCAACGCAGCACACTTGCACCAGTGGGGATTTTCTGCCACTCTCACCCTCCAGTGGACTCTTTAGTTTCTTTATACATACAGAGCCCCCTAAGAAGGGGTAATGAAACCATAGGCAAGAACCCAGTCCTATCTGCCTGCCCAGGTAACGATCCGCAGGCCTGACATTTTTGGGAGAGTTCCTTCCATGCTTGCAAGGTCCAGACCCAGAGGACTCAGCATGAGGGGCTGCTGTCCGTGTAGGCCAAGCTACCCAACAGCACACAGTTGCTGGCACTCCCCTTGAAGATGACCTTAACTTCTGCCTCAAAGTTTTAGTGGTTGAAGGTAGGTGGAGAAAATCTAGCAATTCCACATTTTTCCTCTCTAAACACCCACGGGCTCAGCTCACTTTCATGTACAATATCTCGAAGAGGCAGAAACCTTCAATCAACGCCTTAAATGAGTCAATGAGTACATGACGAACGTCACACCAGAGAGGGATAAGAAGGCCAGAGGGCACAAGCCTCTCCCCTCTACCCTTGTCGCAGCTATCCGCCATTCCATCTGACTGGCTGTCAGCCTTCAGGGACTAGAATTGGTGGAAAAGGCTGGTTAATCAAGTTCCTCTGATTAAACAGAAGAAAGCTAGAGGCTCAAACCAGGGAAAACACACTTCTTCAACTTAATCCTACCCCAGAATGCAGACGAACAGCCTCCCCCCCAGCTACTGCTGAATCCAGAAGAGACCCCTTGTGTTAATACTTTCCAAACGCTCCCAGGTATCCTAAGAGCAGGTGCAGCCACATACACGAGTACTGAACCGACCGTAATTAGGGTCAGACCCGTCCGGACGAAAAGTGACTGTCATCTCCAGTCGGTACTAACATCTCACTTTATTTTCAACCACTGGTGTTGAGCTAGCACTCTAAAGCCCCTATTTCTTCTTTTCTCTTGAGACAGCCAATGGCATCTACTGCAAGCGATTCATGAGGTCAGCTGGCTGTCCGAGCCCCACACTCCCACCTTTTCTATCTTCTCCATACACCCCTTGCACGTGCTTCTGTTGGACTTGGCGTACTCTGCTGCAAAGTCTCCCAACGTCTTCTCCGCCTTGCCGCCACCTCCATCCTGGCCTTTACCTGAAGAATCAAACACACAGCAATGCTCACCATATCAGCCTCACCGTTAGCTACAAGAAATCCCCCACCTGCCTCCTGCACCTCCCCAGGACCCTTGCACCCGGATGGGAGACTACAATTGGCCCATCTCATCTCCACCTGTTTGTAATGAGTACGGTTGGTTAATAAGCTTCTTTACTGGCAATGAAGTGACCTTTCTCAGACAAGCGCTTTGAAACAGCACCATGTCAGCCAGCGTTCAGCTGTCTGACCTTCCACCTCTCTCCATTTCCTCTGGAGTCCCCGCCTGCACTTTGGAAAGTATTTACTAAGTGCTTACTTAAAAGCCATACTAAATTCTAACTCAGCTTTCTAATTTCCTCTATACTTTTATTTATCAAAGTTAAATCCTACATTAAAGGGACTATCTTGATACAGATCAGACACAAGTGTATGTAAGAATTAAATGCATGGTAAAGGTATCATTTAAAATTAGTGGGGAAAGGCTGAATTATTTAATTTGGGACAAGAGCTATATTCTTTTGTTATATGAAAATAAATTCCCAGGCTGAATGTTTCCCCCTAAGATCAGAAGTAAGACAAGGCTATCTTCTCTCATCACTTCTATTACACATTGTACTGGAAGTTCTATTAAGTGCATTAAAGAAAGAAAAGGAAATAAAAGGCGTAAGTTTGGAAAAGAACAAGTAAAGCCATCTCTATTTGTAGATGACATGATTATATATTTGAGTATCCTAGGAATCTATTTAAAAAAGCTACTAGAACTATTAAGTGAATTTAGCAAATCTGTGGGACACAAGATTAGTATATAAACACACAAAAAATTTCTACATACGAGCAATGAGCCTGTCGGAAAAAGAAAGCACACTGCTATCGAAATAGCATTAAAATACATAAAATACTTGAGAGAAATTTAACAAAAGACATGCAAGATCTCTACATGAAAGCGGTAAGACTTTGCTGAAATTAAAGACCTAAATAAATGAAGAGATGTAACATGTTTATGGACTGGAAGAATCAATTTGTTAAGATGTCAATTATCTGCAATTTGATGCACAGATTTGATGAGATGTCAAATTCCTAGTGGCTATAATTTTAATAGCTCCAAATTGGCAACAACCCAAAAGTCACAACAGGAAAATAGATAAACAAATTGTGATATACGGAGAGGACTACTGCTCAGCAGTAAGAACTAACTAATGACACACAAGATAACCTGGCTGAGTCTCACAGACATGCTGAGTGAAAGAAGTTTATGAGAGGATATACACAATTCCTTTTTCTCCCCTGAAATTCTAAATCAGGCAAAATTAATCTAGGGGGATAGAAATCAGAACGGTGGTTACTTGAGTTGGGGAAAGAAGACTTTCTGGGGAGACAAAAAGGCCTATAACTTGATGGGAGTGTATGTTAGATGTGTGTATACTTTTGTCAGAAATCACTGAACTGCATACTTAAGATCTGTGCATATAACTATGTAAAATTTTAAAATTCCAGATACAATATCAAAGACATACCACAAATGAGAAGACGGATATGACTACATAAACATTAGTCAAAGACGAAACTTTTATGTGGCAAAACATACAATAGACAAAGCTAAAATAAAAATGTCAAACTGGGAAAAGTACTTGCAAAATGTTATGACAGAGAATTACTATCTTTTACATTTCATTAAGAAAAAGACAAATACTCCCAAAGAAAAATAAGACAAGGACACAAATATCAAAGTAATATAAATGGCTTAACAAAAAAGGGCTGATAAATATATGACAAAAATTCCACTTTAATTAGGGGGTTGGGGGGGTAAACTCACAACTAATGGACGGGGTGAGCACTGCAGAGGGGAAGGGCATGCCTCTAATCCTCGCTTGGGCGAGGCGAAGACATAAAATGTAACCAAAATGTTTGTACCCTCATAATATCCTGAAATTAAAAAAAGAAAAAAAGAAAAAAAATTCCACTTCCCTGGGAGTGAAATGAAAAAGAATGACAATACTAAGAAATAGTGTGGAAGTGGAGAAATGGATGTATTATATATTGCAACTGATGCAACCTTTCTGAAGGCAATTTGGCACATACATAGAAGGCCTTAAAACTGTTCAGCCCTTTGAGCAGTAATTCCACTTCTTGGAATTAAGGAAATAACTGGATAGGTGCCCAGGATATGTAAGATGTTTGCAGCAGCTCTACTTGTAATATAATGAGAAGGTTAAAATTCTGGTCTCAAAAGCAATGTAGCCTGGAATGAATCCTGGCTCAGGCATTTACTACCGGTTGTAACCTTGGACCAGTTACCTTCTTTGTGCCTGGGTTTCCTCATCTGTAAAAACTACTGCGAGGACACAATGAAATTAATACATGTCAACTGCTTGGAATGGTGCATGAAATGTGGCAAGTCCTCACTAAATGAATACGATGCACCTCCTTAAACATAATGATGGAAATTTATCACTTTAACATGAAAAGAGTAAATATCAAGTTTTAAAAGTAATACATAGGTCAATGCCACTAATCATTAGGAAAATGCAAATGAAAACCACAACACACCACTTCACACACATCAAGATGGCTATTAAAAATAAATAAATGAATGAATAAATGTATCTGTAAGAAGGTGGAGAAATCGGAACTGCATCTTGTTGGTGGGAATGTAAAACGGTACAGCTGCTGTGGAAAACAGTATGGAGGTTCCTCAAAAAATTAAGCATAGACTTACCATGTGATTCAGCAACTTCACTTCTGGGTATATACAGCAAAATGAAAACAGGGTCTCTAACACGTAGTTGTACACACAGGTTCAAAGTAGCATTATTCACAACAGACAAATGTGGATACCACCCAAATGTCCACTGACATATGGATGGGTAAACCAAATTGTGGTATATACCTAAAATGAATGATTATCATGCCTTTAAAAAGAAGGAAATTCTGACACAAGCTAAAACATGGGCGAACCTAGAAGAACTATGCTGAATGAAATAAGCCAGACGAAAAGGACAAATACTGTCTGATTCTACTCAGATGAGGTACCTAGAGTTGTCACCAGGGGCCGGGAGGAGAGAAGACTGCGGAGTTATGTTTAATGGATACGGAGCTTCATTTGGGAAGATGAAAAATTCTGGAAATGGATGGAGATGATGGTTGCATAACAATGTCAATGTACTTAATGGCACTGAATTCTACATTTAAAAAGGGTTAAGATAAATTTTATGATACGTATATTTTGCCACAAAAAAAGGGTAACTGGGCTGGGCGCGGTGGCTCACGCCTGTAATCCCAGCACTCTGGGAGGCCGAGGTGGGCGGATTGTTTGAGCTCAGGAGTTCGAGACCAGCCTGAGCAAGAGCGAGACCCCGTCTCTACTGAAAATACAAAGAAATTAATCAGACAACTAAAAATATATATATAGAAAAAATTAGCCGGGCATGGTGGCACATGCCTGTAGTCCCAGCTACTCGGGAGGCTGAGGCAGGAGGATCGCTTGAGCCCAGGACTTTGAGGTTGCTGTGAGCTAGGCTAACGCCACGGCACTCACTCTAGCCAGGGCAACGGAGCGAGACTCTGTCTCAAAAAAAAAAAAAAGGGTAACTGAGTATTAAAAAGAATCATACCCAGATTGAATCCCATTTCCACAGGAAAGAAAAAAAATCCATCACTCACACACACAAATCAGTATTTTCTGAGGAGACGCTCCACAATGTTTACAATATAAATTACAGGATCTGGGATATGAATTCAAATTTTCATGTGTCTAAAAATAGTAACTTAGGCTCTTTAGATGAAAAATCCTGGAAAATTAGTATGCTGTATTATAACTTTATGCTTATGATGATATCATAAAACAGACACATTTTCAGTAAAATTGTTATGCCTTTTCATATTACAAAATTATAATTAGGTATAAATTATAACTAGATACAACATATACAGATCCCTAAACCTACAACTTCCACTATCCTGAATACAAAAGAGAGAAAAAATAAAAGAGAAAACAGCCACAGAATAAGAAAAATATTATACCCTGATACTCTGCTGAAATGCCACACTCACCCCCTGGCCCCTTCTTGACAAATTTACTGTTATTTTTATCCACAGTACTAAGCAGTGTTACTGATCTTTCAGTTTCCAGCAGAACAGAAGCAGCTCGAGTCAAACATACCAACAGCTGCAAGAAGGATGGGCGGAGAGAGAAAACACGCTTCAGCACAGGCACAAACAGCTCCCCGAGGGAGGACAGCTGAGCTCCTATGAATGCCCTAGAATCATGAGATAGGTTAAACTGGGTCAATTTAGCAAGGCAGAGAAACGAGAATGCAGTCTCAAAAGATTTCCCTCACAAAGTGCTGAAGGCCATGCACGGTGGCTCATGCCTGTAATCCCAGTACTTTGAGACCCTGAGGTGGAAGGATTGTTTGGAGCCAGGAGTTTGAGACCAGCCTGGACAACATTGCAAGACCCCACTCTACAAAAAATAAACAAAACATTAGCCAGGTATAGTGGCACTTGCCTGTAGTCCTAACTACTTGAGAGGCTGAGGTGGGCGGACTGCTTGAGCCCAGGAGGTTTGAGGCTGCAGTGGGCTGTGCTGGTGCCACTGCACTCCAGCCTGTGCAACAGAGCGAGACCCTGCCTCTTAAAAAAAAAAAAAAAAAAAAGTGATGAAAACGGACTTTTTAAAATGTAAAGGCACCCAGCAAGTTAGTTTGTGGACATTGACAAGGTGGTTCAAAAATTTATGCAGAGAGGCAAAAGACTCAGAGCAGATAAAACACAGCACTGAAGGAGAACAAAGCTGAAGGACTGACAGGACCTGACTTACAGACTTTCTGTGAAGCCCCAGCAATCAACACGGTGTGGTGCTGGCAAGAGAACAGACAAGCAGATCAAAGGAACAAACAGGCAACCCAGAAACAGACCTACATAAACGTAGCTGGCAATAATGGAGAAAAGACGGTCTTTTCAACAAACGGTGCTGGAACAACCGGCCATCCACATGCAAAAAAATGAATCCAGACACAGACCTTACAACCTCCACAAAATGTAACTCAAAATGGATTACTGACCTAAGTGTAAAACACAAAACTAGAACATAGGAGAAAATCCAGATGACCTTGGGCCCGGTGATGACTTTTTAGGAACACCACCAAAGACACCATCTGTGAAAGGAGTAACTGACTCTCATCACCAGGAAATGGAGGCTATCCCCCAAAACAAAACAAAAGTAAGTGATAAGCTAGATTTCATTATAATTAAAAACTTACCTGTGAAAGACTCTTTGTCAAGAGAATGAGAAAGACGACCAGATACGCAATTGGAGAAATTATTTGCAAAAGACATGTATGATAAAGGCTGTTATTCAAAATATACAAAGAACTCCTAAAACTCAACGTAAGAAAGCAAATAGCCCAATTAAGAATGGGCAAAAGGTCTGAACAGACACGTCACCAAAGAAGCCATACAGATGGCAAACAGGCATATGAGAGAGATGTTCGATATGATTATGGCATTGGGAAATGCAAATTAAAATAACGAAATACTATGCACCTTTCAGAATGGCCCAAATCCAACACTCTGACAACACCAACTGCTAGCAAAGATGTAGAATGACAGGAACTCTCATTCGTTGCTGGTAGGAACACAAATGGTTCAGCCATTTTGGAAGACAGTTTGGCAGCTTATTACAAAACTAAACATAACATTGACCATACAATCCAGCAATTGTGCGTGCTCTTTGGTATTTACCCAAATGAGTTGAAAACTTATGTCTACACAAAAACCTGCACCTGGATGTTTATAGCAGCTTTGTTCATAATTACCGAAACTTAGAAGCCACCAAGATCTCCCTCAACAGGTGAATGGATAAACTATAGTACAACCACACATTGCAGTATTATTTGGTGCTAAAAAGAAATAAGCTATCAAGCCATAAAAAGATATGGAGGAATCTTAAATACGTAATACTAAGTGAAAAAAGCCAATCCGAAAAGTCTACCTACTACATGATTCCAAATATACAACATTTTGGAAAAGGCAAAACTATAGAGAAAGTAAAAAGATCAGTGGTTGCCAGGGGCTAGAGGGGAGGAGGGATGAAAAGGCAGAGCACAGGGGATTCGGCGGGCAGTGAAACTACTCTGTATGACGCCACAGTGGTAGACACGTCCACACACATTTGTGAAATATGACTATGTACAATACCAGAGTGAACCCTAACACAAACTATGGATTTTAGATGACAATGATGAGTCAGTGCAGGTTCATCGCCCAAAACAAATGTACCCTCTGGTGGGGATGTCAATGACTGGCAAGCGGTATACAAGGATGCTCTGTATTTTGCTCAGTTTTGCTGTGAACCTAAAACTGCTCTAAATAAATAAAATGCACTTTCAAAAAAAGCTTAAACAGACCAATGGATTAGAAATTTTAAAAAGAATCCCAAAATATAGAGATTTTTGTATGTGATAAAAGAAGCCTCTCAAATCAATGAGGGAAAAGATCAGCATGTCAATAAATGGAGTTGGGAAAACTAGGTTGTCATTTGGAAAAAAATGAAATTGGAGTCATGCCTCATACCACTTAACAATACACACCTGGATAAATTCCAAAGAGATTACATATTTAAATGGTAAAATAAAAGAGAGAACCGTAAAACTACATGTACTGGGTGCCGTCCATCCCCTCCCCAGGGCTAGGCTACGTGCTCAGTGGACGACGGTGGCCGCTGGTGCCGCAGCCTGGCTCCCTAACACTGCCACTACTCAGGGTGCCAGGCCCCGGCACTGCCTCAGTCACCGCCACAGGAGGAAACACAGCACTCGGGCTGACAGGCCGACTCTGTCAAACCCAGGGAGCCTCTGACGCTTCCTGCCATTTTCAGATTTAGATGAAGCTCTGGCTTCTGGGCTCTGACTGTGCAGAGAGGGATTGTGTGACACAATCCCAGAGTGCAGAGCAGCAATGGCACTTGGGACAAGCCTGGACCAACGAGACAAGAGAGAGAACCAATGGATAACACCTCTCCTTCCTCCTCCTCCAAGGGGCTCGTCTGACACTTAGTGGCAAAAGACCTGTGTGAAGGCATCCCTGCGTGACCAAGCCACTGGCCATCTCTCACCCCAGCCGTGGGCAGCTTGATAATATGCTGCCTTGTATTTGCCTTTTGAACCGTGCCCCCCAATCCCTTCTACCCTCTCTATTGCTGACCTGACCTAGCATTACATCTCCTAATAAAGCATTTAATGGCTCTGCTTTATGCTCTGTTGTCTAAGACATGAGAGAAGACATAAAAAGAGGAAACTATGTGGGGTGCGGTGCACTCCGGGAGGCTGAGGCGGGAGGACTGCTTGAGGTCAGGTGTTCGAGACCAGCCTGAGCAAGAGTGAGACCCTGTCTCTAGTAAAATAGAAAAATTAGCTGGGCAACTAAAAATAGAAAAAATTAGCCGGGCATGGTGGTGTGAGCCTATAATGCCAGCTACTCGGGAGGCTGAGGCAGCAGGATTCCCTGAGCCCAGGAATTCAAGGTTGCTGTGAGCTAGGCTGACGTCACAGCACTCTAGCCCAGGCAAACAAAGCAAGACTCTGCCTAAAAAAAAAAAAGGAGGAAACTATGGAGACAGTAAAAATATCAGTGGTGGCCAGAGGTTAAGGGGAGGGAGAGAGAGAGAAACAGGCAGAACACAGAGGATTTTGAGGGCAGTGAAACTGCTCTGTATGATGCTAGGATGATGGGTGCATGTTCATCACACATTTGTCCAAACCCACAGAATGCACAGTACCAGGAGTGAACGAACTATGGACTCTGGGTGATAATGCTGTGTCAGTGGAGGTTCACCAATTCTAAACAATGTGCCCCTCTGGTGGGGGACGTTGACGGTGGGGTAGACTGGGTGGGGGGGGGGGGACACAGGGTACACGGGAACTCTGTGTACTTTGCTTAATTTTGCTGCGAACCTAAAACTGCTCTGAAAAAGAAAGCATTAAGAAGAAAAACAAAACAGATTTAAAGGCTACATTCCAAGCATCCGGGAAAATAAAACACCAAACATCATGCAACAGACAATGCTGAGTCAATGAGGTGCTGCTGAAATACGTTCTGCACCACGTTCTTGATCTGCACATGTGGGGGACAGAGAGGGCAGGCTGGGGGGGTTTTCTTTGCCCTGACCCCCCGGAAGCCTCGGGGTCAGGGGCCAAATACCCGCTGCCTCCCCAGTCTGTACACACCAGGCACTCCTCCAGCTTCTGCAGTCTTCTTGACTTTCTGCTGGTCGTCCCACCGCAGCTCAGAGAACCCATCCACCTCGACGTCAGGGTGCCGGATAGAGTGGCCCACCTTCCAGAAGCAGGCGAAGTGGTACCAGTGCGGGACTTTTCCATCGAACATGGGCGACTAGAAGGAAGGGAATCAGACGGAGGCAAGTGAGCAGTTAACCTCTGACTCAGACCCACCTGGACTCGCACCCCAACCCCAGCAGCAGAGCAGCACGCGAAACCCTGCTCTCTCCTCTGTGGAAGGAGGACAGCCCTCACACCTCCCACGAGCAGCTGTAACGGGAAGCAGCGCCCTTCTCAAGATCTTCCCGACAGCTCAGAAGACTGTTGCCTGCTGTTCCTGAGCCCAGACTCTTGGGACACGAAACACGGCCATGGGAATGGTGGCTTTATATAACCAAGCTCTGCCCCACGCCTCTTTTAACCACACGTGGTTACATCCAGTGATGATCTGCCTCATTGCCCAGCGAACCGCACACAGGACAGCCGTTCCGTGCCAGACTCCGCTGCCTCTGCTGGGAAAGGCCGGACAACGCCCCAGGGGTGCCAAGCCTCAAAGGGCCTGTGTGGCCCAGAAAGGGCTCTGTAAGCGCCTCTGCAGTTAAGAATAACAAGGAACAAGACCCAGATAGTGAGCAAGGCAGAGAAAATGTGTCAGAACACAGGGTCGGGCTGGCAGCGGCCACACAGATGTGTGGAACGCACTGGCGTCTGGGAGAGGAGCATGAGCACGCACAGTCCCGGCAGCGGAGTGAGGCCGTCAGCTGCCCGCTGTCCTGCAGGGCGTTGTTTCCCAGGTGCGAGAACTAGAAGTCCGGCCACAGAAGGCGGCCAGTGTCTCCTCTCGAGGTGGTTTTCTTTCCTGAGATGCTTCACATTTGGGTTGGCACTGACTTGGCCAACCCAGGCAACAGGCCTTTCCCTGTGACAGGGCCACGTTCTGCTCCCAGGCCCTGGGCATCGTCTGGCTTTATAGAGTGCACAGTGACAGTGCCTGGGAAGAGGTGGGGGGACACTGACATTTATTTGGTCCTCAGTACCCTTCACAAGCCCTCTGTGTAACCCCACAACCTGCCTGTGGGACCCAGCACCCCCATTTCATGCGGGAGACAGTGGGGCAGGAAAACCTTCCCTAGGGGTTGGTGGCAACACAGGCAGCGAATGAATATCTGACACCATGGTTCTTCCCGATACACCACATTGCCTGGCAGGAAGAGCTACTTAAAAATGTGCAAACTGCTGTGACTCAAGTAAGGGAGCCCCCAAACATCTTTTACAGAACTCAAAGCTAAATGCTATGCAGATGTAGTAAGAATATTAAAACAGCATTAAAAATAAACACTATGCCTAACTTTTAGGATGGAGCTGTGGGGACAGGAAAAACACTCTGGAAAGGCAGTGACAAGGTATCCCACTAGCCCTCTCCTCCGAGTGGCCTCTTTTTGGATGTAACATATTAAAATGTAAGGCTAAGGCCGTGGCACTGCAAAGACTCTGCAGCATCAACCGCCGGGTCTAGAATGCTCCCAGCCCTGCTCAGAGCATGTCCTCAGGACCCCCCTTCCCCTCCCACAGCTCCCCGCAGCAGAGAGCCATACATCTGGGTGATGGTCTGATCAACGTCTGTATCCTGCACAGGGCTAGAAGCTACCGAAGTGGTGGGAGGCTTGCCTTGTTAGTGTCTAGCAACGCCTGTCACAGAGGGCACGTGAACAGTGTTTGCTGAATGCTCCAAATCGGAGGGAAGAAAGGAGGAAGGGTAGGGGAATTCCTGCTGTAGAAAAGATGCTCCCTCCAAACCAAACACCAAAGATGGTCCATTCTCCCAAACCAGACAACAAGTGGCATTTCTGAGAGCAGACTCATGCTCTAGCTCTCAAACTTTCTACTGATAAGGAAAACCCCCATCTATTACTTGGCACATCAACCACCTGAGACCCCAGCCCTCACGGAAGATCCGCATCAGCATAATACTAACCTATTACCTGATGCATCAACTAACCTATTACCGTAGCCATCTGAGACCCCACCCCTCAGACCACCCCAACTTAATAAAAGCGGGAAAAATCAGGTAGACAGGGCTCAGAATTTGGTGGTGAGACCCTTCTGAGCCCCTCTCCGACTCTCCGTGTGCCGCTCAGTTTGTCCTCGGGACCACACGCTGTAACACTTGCTGTAACATTTTGATTCCCTGACCGGGAAAACCAACTGCGCTGGCCCCTTGAAGCCACTAGTTTGGGTACGGGCGCGGTGACCGGCGGGACCTTGGCAACAGAAGCAAACCGGTGCCAACCGCCATTTTGTGGAATATCTTCCCTCCTCAGGAGCTCCTGCCAGCTGCGGGGTCCTGAACCGCCGGAGGGAAGGACAAGTCAAATCGGGTCTGGAGGCATCGGACCAGGTAAGGTCCCAGGACCCATCCAAGTCAGGCCCATCAGATGACAGAAGAGGAGCCCGATCACCTCCTGAGTGCAGGGAATTCCCAGGGTGGGAAGGTGTAGCCCCTGCCTGTCTGAATGCGTGAGTGAAGAGTGACTGTGGTCCCACGGCTATGGCTACGGCACTTGAGTGGGTCCTCACCTGCGGTTCTGTGGCGACGTCATATGGCATAACGGTGATTCACTCCCCTAAAGGGAGCAACCAGGCCCAGGGTTTACATGGGCACCCCTTCGCCAAGACACTCCTGAGTTCCCGCGAGGGACACAGCCAGGCGGACACCTGAGAGAAACCCCTCCCTTGTCTGTTAAGCTGCAACACTGTTCAAGGGTCTAGGATGGGTAGCGTAGAATCCAAGCCTACAGTCCTTAAATGCATGGTAAAGAACTTTAAGAAGGGTTTCCACAGGAGATTATGGTGTCACAGAGTCCCAGTAGACTTAGGGCCCTCTGGGAACATGAATGGAACACATTTGGGGACCGCAACAGGAAGCTTGGACCTCCCCATTGTGTGTGACCGGAACTCCCGGCCACCCTGACCAATTCCCTTACATAGATCCATGGCTAGAGATTGCTCAGACCATGCCCCCTTGGGTCCGGTTCTGTGCTAATAAGGGACAGAGCAGGATTTTTGTGGCCCAAAGCACCAGAGACTCCAAACTGTCCAAACCCACCTATCGGGAAGTTCCTGAAGAGGATCCACCACCATCGCCCTAACAACCCTACCATGACACCTTCTGAAGTACCCCCGAATCCACCAGATACCCGGCCACCATCAGTCTCCCCGCTGCCAGTTCTGGACCAACCAGGTGCCGACACTCCCATCACCCGCCAGCTATGATTGGCTCAGGCCCCAACTTCAGCCCTCCAGATGCCCCTGCATGAGGTGCGAGGTCCGATGCAGGTTACGGACGATGGGTCCGTTCAGCCAGCTCAGCCAGTCCTGTACTACCAGCCCTTCTCCACCACTGACCTTCTGAACTGGAAGCGCCACAGCCCGCCATACTCCGAAAAACCTCAGGCCCTCGTTGAACTCCTGGAATCCACCTTTCAGACCCACCATCCCACTTGGGAAGACTGCTGCCAGCTCCTTCTGACCCTTTTCAACATGGAAGAATGACAACAAATTGTAGGTGGGACCCGGAGGTGGCTCCAGGACCAAGCTCCAGCAGGGACTCTGGACGTGGAGCAGTGGGCACAGAGAGCAGCAGCCGAGACCAACTCGGATTGGGATTTCAACTCCCCGAGTGGAGAGGCACTTGGAAGGTATCGGGAAGCTCTCCTCCGCGGGGTCCAGGAGGGAGCCAGAAAACCAACCGACATGAACAAGGTCGCTCTGATCACCCAGAAGCCAGAGGAATCACCAAGCAAATTCTACGAGCGCCTTTGTGAGGCCTACCGAGGCTACACACCCTTCGACCCAAAGGTGGCCAAAAATCAGCGGATGGTGAATGCCGCATTTGTCGGGCAGTCCTATACTGACATCCAACAGAGACTCCAGAAACTTGACGGGTTTGCAGGAATGAACATCATGCAGCTGATGGAAGTGGCCCAGAAGATCTATGTTAATTGAGACCGGACCGCCCAGAGGGAGAATGACAAGAGAATGAAGCAGAAAGCTGCTCTCCTGGCCGCTGCCCTCGGGAGACCTGACCCAGCCAAGAGACCTGGCCCACCACAGGAAGGAGGACCCAGGAGACGAGGGACCCTGAAGCCTGACCAGTGCGCCTATTGTAAGGAGTCTGGTCACTGGAAGCATGAATGCCCCAACAAAAGAAACCACCCACAGCCAAACAGAAACCTGCCCAGGGGCTTCCACCAGGAGCCGGAGACCCAGGACCTCAACGGTCTCACTGGGGTCGACTCGGAATAGGACCAACCAGGTTCCCTGACTCTTGGCCCCTGGAAGCCCACGGTCATAATGGAAGTGGGGGGCCGACCAATAACGTTAATGGTGGACACTGGGGCAGAACACTCGGTGGTAACAACCCCGGTGGCTCCACTTACAAGGTGGGAAACCACTGTTGTGGGAGTCACCAGAGCTCGACTCTTCTGCCAATCCCAAAAATGCCAGACAGGGGGGCCACCAGATAAGACATGAATTCCTATACAAACCAGACTGCCCCATTCCCCTCCTAGGTCGAGATCTTCTGAGCAAACTGGAAGCCCAGATCTCCTTCCACCCAGAAGGGACCGTGAGCCTCATGCTCAGCACCCCAGAGACTCTCATAATGGCGGTCACCCTGCCCTGGGAATCGGAATGCAAGCTATATGATGAGGCCAAAGAGGAAGAGAACCCACCTGACTTCTGGCAGGATTTTCCGTTGGTATGGATAGAGGACAAAACCCCTGGTCTTGCACACCAACACGCACCCCTGGTGATTGAGATGAAACTGGGAGCCCGACCAGGAGACGACAGTACCCCATCCCCAAGGAGGCTCAAGAGACAATTCAGGAACACGTCGATAGGCTTAAGCGGGAGGGGATTTTGGTGGAGTGCCAATCCCCGTGGAACACTCCTCCTGCCAGTGAAAAAGCCCAACGGAAGTGGATACCGGCCCATCCAAGACCTGCAACTGATTAATGAGGCTACAGTGACTCTCCACCCAGTGGTATGGAATTCATACACCCTCCTGGGCCTCATTTCTCCTGACGCTGCCTGGTTCTCCTGCTGGACTTAAAGGATGCTTTCTTCTGCAAGTGGCTTGCTCCAAAGAGCCAGCCCCTGTTCGCCTTCAAGTGGGAGGGTCCTCAGACTAGAAGGAAAACCCAGCTGACCTGGACGCGACTACCACAGGATTTAAAAATTCACCAACTCTATTCGGGGAGGCTCTGGCCACTGACCTCATCACCTCTCCGTGAGAAGAAACCCCCTGTGCACTTCTACAGTATGTCGATGACTTCCTTCTAGCAAGCCCAACCGGAGGAGACTGCCACTGGGGAACCCAGTGCCTGCTCCAATTGCTCACTGCCAAGGGATACAAAGTGTCCTGGAAAAAGGCACAGATCTGCAGGCAACAGGTAAAGTACCTCGGTTTCCACATCACTCAGTGGCGTGGGACACTGGGACATGAGCGGGAGCACACCATCTGTACAATGCCCAGGCCGACCAGTCGGACACAACTCAGAGAATTCCTTGGTGCGGCCGGATTCTGCCGCATCCTGCCGCATCTGGATCCCAGGGTCCTCCCTAAAGGCCAAACCTCTGTACGACACCCTACGTGGGCCTGAGAACAAAGAATTGGAATGGGCCGAGAGTCAGGAAAGGGCTTTCCAGGAAATAAAAGACTTACTAAAAAGAGCCCCCGCACTAGGGCTACCGGACCTCACCAAAGACTTCAACCAGAAACAAGTGGCTCTGGAGTTTTGACTCAAACTGTGGGCCGTGGCAGAGACCAGTGGTTTATTTGTCAAAACAATTGGATCTGGTTGCAGCAGGATGGCCATCTTGCCTCTACACACTGGCGGCCACCGTCCTGCTAGTTAAGGAAGCAGACAAACTCACACTGGGACAGAACCTCCGTGTGCAGTTCCTCATACAGTAATATCTCCAATGAACACCTCAGGGCGCTGGTGGCTCTCAAGCAACCGGTTAGCGCAATACCAAGGACTGCTATGCAAAAATCTGCGGGTCACCCTGGAGACTGTGTGAACCTTGAATCCCACCACTCTCCTACCCACCGAGCCAGGGCCCCCGGACCATGATTGCACCGAGGCGGTAGAGGAGGTCTATGCCAGCCGACCAGATCTGAAAGATAGTCCTCTACTGGCACCGGACTTGGAACTCTGCAAGGATGGCAGTGGCTTTATCCAGAATGGGAAACGACTGGCGGGCTTCACGGTCACCACAGTCGATGAGGTCATCACGTCAGCTCCTTTGCCCCAGGTGTGGTCGGCACAAAGGGCGGAGCTATGGGCCCTCATCCAAGCCCTCAGGCATGCCTGGGGTAAGGAGGCAAACACATACATGGACTCTAAATATGCCTTTGCCACAATACATATCCACAGGGCAATGTATGGGGATAGGGGACTGCTGGCTGCAGGCAGAAAGGAGATCACAATAGGGATGAAATCCTCCAACTTCTGGAGGCAGTTTGGGAGCCAGAAGAAATTGCCGTTGTCCACTGTTGAAGGCACCAAAAAGGCACAGATCCAATTGCCACCGGCAATCGCCTGGCAGACCAAGCAGCCAAAAATGCAGCCACCCGAGAACGTTCAGAGGACAATACTCCAACCCAGTGCCAAATCTTGTTGGCACCCGAGTGGCCCAAAGAAACAAAATATACCCCAGAAGAGAACCAGTGGGCAGAGCAGAAGGCCAAGAAGGACTCAGATGGCACCTACAGAACCGTAACATCTTTATCCCCAATAAATTAGCATACTCTCTTGTCTCCCGACATCACAACCTGACTCACTTAGGGAAAACAGCCCTCACGCAGCTACTCGCCCGGTACTACTACAACACCAAACTTCCGTCCATTGCTGCAGCAGTCAGCGCCCGCTGCCAGACCTGTGCTAAAAACAATGCAGCGGTGAGGCCGATACCCGCCCCAGGAATTCAGTACACCGGAACCTCTCTGTTCGAGGACATGGAAGTTGATTTCACAGAAGTAAAACCATGTCGGGGCTATAAATACCTGCTGGTAGTGACATGCGCCTTCTCAGGCTGGGTCGAGGCAGTCCCTACTCGAACTGAAAAGGCTAGGGAAGTGGCAAAGCTTCTACTGAGAGAAATCATCCCCAGGTACGGTCTGCCACTCTCCTTTGGCAGTGACAACGGACCAAGCTTCACTGCGGAGGTCATGCAAACCGTCACCGAGGCACTAGGAATCAAATGGAAACTACATACAGCCTACAGGCCACAGAGCTCAGGGAAAGTAGAGCGCATGAACCGGACCCTCAAGACCACTCTAGTGAAGCTATGTCAGGAAACACAATTACCCTGGGTAGACATGCTAAGCCCAGCCCTGTTCAGAGTCAGGTGCACACTGGGGCCCACGGGATATTCACCCTTTGAAATCCTGTTCGGTAGACCTCCCCCACTCATCAAGCAATTAAGGGGAGACATTAGACGACTAGGGGAATTGAATATAAACACACACCTCCAAGCCTCAGCCAAAACTATGCGCTATATCCACCATACCATCCTCCACAAAACCCCTATCATCCTGGGTCTCCCTGTCCACCCCACCAACCTGGGGATCTAGTCTGGGTAAAGGACTGGAAAAGAACACCCCTAGAGCCCACCTGGAAGGGTCCCCATACTGTGATACTAGTTACTCCCACTGCTGTTAAAGTTGCAGGTATCACTCTGTGGATCCATCACTCCTGGGTGAAAAAGGCTGAACCAGACAATGAAACTGATCTCTGGACTGCACATCAGGACCAGCAGAACCCGCTAAAGATCCAGCTTAACCGTCTCCCAACAAGGACAGCCACACCTAGGACTGAACAGGAGTAAATGGGACCACTGGCCCTGGCCCTCATTGGGGTTATAGTGACCTTACTGGGGATTGGACTCTTCTCGGCAGCTCTGGGAGATTGCACTGGACTGCAGAGGGCGTCTCTAACTGCGGTATTTTGGCTCATTATAGGATGTCTACTCCTGCCCCAGTCCCTACCCTCCTCCTGGTTGGGGCACTCGCCCTAACAACTATGGCAGAGAAACCCTGCCCTGAGGCTTATTATGTTAGGACTTGGATTCCCTCCACTAACGGGATTACTTAAGGCTTCTGGACCATGGGAGGTTTCACAGTCCGCACCTACATGCCAAAGACATGTCATAGTCAGGCTCAGGTGTGCCACAGCAGGGAAAGAAATACTGGACTGGCACCATTACAGGCCCCTACATACTAAACACAATTATAAAATTCATGGAGACAACTGTAACCCGGGGAGCAACAGCTCACACAATGGCCTTACGAGGCTGTCACCCACTGGGAAATGATGCCCTATAGTAGACATATAAGGGCATCAAAGCGGGGAATGATAAGGAAAACCCCCATCTATTACTTGGCACATCAGCCACCTGAGACCCCCACCACTCACAGAAGACCCGCATCAGCATAATACTAACCTATTACCTGGCCCATCAACTAATCTATTACCTGACCCATCAGCATAATACTAACCTATTACCTGATACATCAACTAACCTATTACCGTAGCCATCTGAGACCCCACCCCTCGGACCACCCCAACTTAATAAAAGTGGGAAAAATCGGGTAGACAGGGCTCAGAATTTGGTGGTGAGACCCCTCTGAGCCCACCAGCGAATAAACTTTGACTCTCGGTTTGCCCGCTTGGTTGTGTGCCGCTCGGTTTGTCCTCAGGACCACCTGCTGTAACACTTGCTGTAACACTACTGGATCTCACCAAGGCAGCTGATGCAGATCCCTAAGCATCTGGCTGTCACATAAAATTTGCAGTGGCCTCGACCTGGCTCTTCCTGCTTTGGTACCCCTTGTTACCCCTTTCCCACAGTGGCCATGGCATTTCTTCCTGGCTCTGCCGGGTGTGGGGGGGGGGGCATACCCGCTGCCCTTTGGTCTGGATGGAGTATCTCCAACCACCTGAGAGGAATGGGCACACTCACAGCATGAGCTGAGAGGACACAAAGGCCACATCCTCCAGTGAAAGAACACTTGACCAAAGCAATGCTTTACCTAGAACTCAGGACTGAGAATGATAAAGCAGGAAGATACTAGATCAAGGTCATAAGACTGTCACTTCCATTTGATAGCCTTGCAGCTCAGGCAAGGTGCACAATCTTTCATTGTACACCCAGCAAAGAAGTACTGAGCACTTAACATGTACCGGGGTCCTCACTCAACCACTAGCTGGTGAACTGGTCTGTTCCTTTCTATGCAAAACAGGCCACACTACTCACCTGTCTGTCTACACCACAGAGAGAACGGAATGACCTGTACTCCTCTGGTGCTCAAACCCTCCCAAGACAGAGGAATTTACCAGTCTACCACAACCCCCTCCCTAGTCGAAAAGAGGAACTAGCTAGTCCCTCCCAGGCTGCCCCAAGGCACGACTGCTAATGTAGCAGGTATCTGATACTCAGAGAACAATCCTCCCATACAAATGTAAAAGAAAGTATTTAAATTCAAGCTAGGAGAAGAAAGACTTCTTTCTTTCTGGCCATCACCAGCTCAGCCTACAAGACCAACCTTAAATTCTGAATTAAAACTTTGAATCTGCCTCTAATTACAATTACGGAAAAAACACACTTATAATGAGTTTCTTTCACTAGCAAGTATACCAAGGCAGGGCCCACAATGTTAAACTTTATCTGCTTCAGGTTCCTCAATGGAGCCATCACCCCACAGCTAAAGCTCCTCTCTCTCTTTAGGGCAGAGTTGCTTTTACCTTAGTACATTGGCTGGACAAGGGCTTTCTGTCTGTCCTTGCCACTAGAACAGGGTCTTCCATGCCCACCTGGTAAAGCCTACGGATGTCCCATTCTTGGAATAACATTTAAAATGCACAATAAAATACAAAGGCTAAGGAAACTGATTATATTGAAATAATTATCAAAACATTTAAAAAGTAATTTTGGGGTACAATAATCCATAAACTTTAAAGTATTAAACAAGATCTAGTACCCCCTCTAATAACTACTGTAATTTTGGAGTGATGTAAATGATATGTTGAGAAATCCCAACTGTAAAGTGATATGACAATATCTCCAATTATCTATCATTGATGGCAAAAATCACAGGTATGCTAATACATCTTGGCTTTGCTGCTTACATTCATGAGAGGAAATAACGAATCTTATCTGGAGGTTAGTGAAGACCTGTTTTTTCTTACCTAAACCCATGGACCTCTTGAGTTCCACCCTCCATCCCACAGATCCCAGGTTAAGAACCCCTGCACTAGGAGTGGGAACTACTTAAGAGTAGGCTGCCCCCCACGAATGACCCTTAGTGGGAAATTCGGCTCTTCAAATTGTAGGCCCTGTCTACCTCCCTGTCCTTATCTTCCTGCCCCACTTCAGTGAATAATGAGTCCTGATCAAACTCCCAGACTTAGCTGGCACATGCTGGCCTCCTGGGCACACGATGCCTGGCACACAGCCCTATCAGGGGGCATCCATACAGCAATGTTTACCAGTTATCTTCTATTTAACCAAACTAGAAGCTCGCAAGGGTGTGATCTCGTTGTGTCCTTAGTACCTAACAGTGCCTGGAACTTAAAAGGCACTGCATTAATGCCTACTGAATGAGTAAGGACTTTGTGCCAGGTACTGAGCTAGGCAGTCCCTGAGGATACCAAGATGACAGTCTCGGTCTCTGCCATATTACGAAATAAGATATTGGAAGTACATCTGGCACTTGAGTACCCACTTGGTAAATGTTTCCCTCTGGTCTACAAACCTAAGTACTGAAAATCCATTGAGGCCTATCTGGTCATTCCTAAAACTCATTACAACCTCATGGCAAGGAGGGAAATCAAGTTATTTGATCATGAACGCTATAACTTGGGTAACAGACAGCTATGTTTTGGAGGTGGAGAAGGAATACGGCAGGTGAGAACCAGATTTACAAAGGCGTACAACAGCAAACTGAATGCTGGAGGTAGCAGGAACCCCTCCACACAGGCAGGGCCTTCGAGCCCACCACCTCACAGTGCATTCCAATACTGCTTATGGGGCACCCCAACACCCTATCGGCCATCTCAGAAGGCTTAGGAAACATCAGAAAGGGATCCCGACTCTCTTAAAAAGCTCAGATGGGAAACCCCCCACAGCCACCCTCTTACACAAACCAGACAGCTGCAAATGCACCAAGAGAACGCAACTGCGAACCTGGAAAGTCTGGGGGAAACGTTAAACCACAAATTAAGTCCAAAGTGAACGCACTGTACCAAAACGACACCGCCTTGCATAGTTTTGCCAAATTAAAACAAAAAATGAGAGTGCGCGGGTGTTGAAATGACAGCCAAAAATAGGTCCTTTTTTTTTTCTTTTTTTTAAAAACCCTCACGTGCCAGTCGCCTCCATCCACGTAGAAAATCTGCCAGAACAAGGCAGGTCAAAATCAAAAAGCTTCACGAGGCCACGCACCACTCCTCCCCGCGAGGCGAATGGAAACAGGCAAAGAAGCGGGTCCTTATTTTGACAAAGTGAAGGGCACACACCAGCTGCAGACTGTATTTCCCGGGCTTTTTCCGCTAGGCCTGCACAACCTCCCGGAAGGGTCCGCCGCGCGGGCCGCAGGGGGAGGAGGGGCAGCGGCGGCGTCCGCAGGCCCCGCGCGGCCGCTCCCGGTTCGCCCTCCCCCGCCGCCCGCCGCCCACAAAGCGGCCCGCGCGGCCGCACCTGCACCATGATGGCCATCCGGAGCGAGTCCTTGGGGATGCTCTCGCTGCATTTCTTGCAAGAAGCGCGCCCGCTCTTGGCGTACTCGACCCGGTAGAGCTTATCCGCGGACTCCGCCATCCTCCGCCTCGTACCGCTGCGGCTCCGGGAGCCTGACGCCGCCACCTAGAGACACGCTGCCGCCGCCCTAGCTGCCTTGCCCGCCCTCAGGCGCCCGAGCGCCCAGAGCCGCAGCCGAGCACGCCGCTCCGACCACCGCCGCTCCCCGATAGATTGCTGATGCCTGGCGGCGGGACCGCCCCCGGAGCGCGCGTGCGCGGGGAGGGGCGGGGCCGGCGGCTCGCGCGCCCCCTGCCGGCCGCGGGTCGGGGGCGGTGCTTCCCGGGAGCCCGCGGCTGTGCCTGCGGGTCTGGCGACGCGGACGCGCCGGGCGTGGGGGCGGGGCTTGGGCCGTGCTGGGGGCGCTTTGTGGGGCCCAGCGCTGCCCCATTTGCCATTTTGTCCCTGGAAGGCTTATTTGCTCTCTCAGCGAATTCTACTCCCACCCCCTTTTTGTAAGTGTGTCCTTTCGCCCCTGATGGCGGCCGGGTCTGGTGGCGCGGGAATCTGCCCTAGGTGGGAGGTCAGCCCGGCAGGCCCGGCGTTCTAACCTGCGGTCCACTGTCGGGACACAACACCCCCTGCAACTCAGCATTTCCTTCATTGTGAATTTTAAATGCACGAATACAAATCCCAGGAGTATTGGCAGTACCTGTGACTCTGTCGGCAATAGTAATCACAGATGTTTTCACTTTGCGGTTGTTGGCGAAAACTCAAAATATGGGTAAGCTCATCACTGCTTGAAATT
Organism: Indri indri; assembly: GCA_004363605.1. Classification (NCBI taxonomy): domain Eukaryota; kingdom Metazoa; phylum Chordata; class Mammalia; order Primates; family Indriidae; genus Indri; species Indri indri. The sequence continues at coordinate 43,561 of RJWJ010011124.1, forward strand.
GCGGTGATTACTAGAGCTGTTGCTACTAGATTTCGTTATTTAATGTACAACTATTTTTTTAACGTAACTGATTTCTTTTTTAATCCTATGCATTTTATTTTATTCATTTCAAACATTGTAACGTGAGTGTGCCATGTTTGAAAATATTCGATTTTACTGGAGCAGACAAGAAAAACAGAATAAATACAACTCATGAGAAGTGTTAAGCCTGTAAAGAAGGAAGCTAGTAGCTTAAGTGATAAGAATGTCGAATAAGCAAGTAGACACAGGCAGAATCGTAAAAGTGACCTGTTAAATGTGTTGAAAGTAAATAGAATCAGTGGAATACATGATGGAAGAAATAAGAGCTTTACTTAGAGAATGACCAAGTCAAAAGGCATGATCACACCATCTCTTGATTGACATCCCTAAATGGCCACCCATTGGTGATAACATTATTGTCCTATTCTGGCATCCATATGCTTTGCCCAAAAAATCCAGATAAAATCCATGTCCATTCAGCAGGCTAACTGGTGGGCTATAGCTGCGGCCAAGTGTACTTGCTTCTGTGTCTCTCTGATAAAGCAAGTGTGAGTTGGCTCCAGATACCATCTGTTGAGCCTCCTTGAGCATTCCCCAGCTCTGGTCCTCATAACCTCACCATCAGTAGGACAGGCTAATGCACAGAGAGACAGACGTATGAACATTGCCCAACCCTGGGTTCTGATGGTACGGTCCTTCCATCTCACCCGTATCCTATTCTGTGTGTGTCATCTGCCCCATGGAGTTCCTCTTCCTGCAAGTGGTTTAAATCAGATGTTTTAAACTGATTCAGTAATTCAAGGATCAAAATTTGGTGTGTGAGGCTTTTTGTTTTGTAACTGCTGGGATAGCTTGCTTGATAATGTTCTTAGAAGCTACCATTGCAATTAAGATAGTTTCTTACACAGTATTTATTTTGGAAAGGGGTCCATAGGCTTTATGGACCACCAAGGGATCCTAGGCACACACAACAGAAATTTAAGAATTCCTCTCCTAGAATTCTAAGGAGAACCAGCTATGTCCGACTGCGTATTCAATATTTCTGTCTGGATGGCTTATGTGCTTCTCCAGTTATGTCCAAAACCGCCCTGGGTGCTTCTCATCTCAGGAAATGGCCCTCTGTGTTACTCAGGCCAAACACATTGGAGTCAACTTGACTCCTTCCCTCTTCCGTCCCACATCCAGTCCATTACTGAATCCTGACTTCCTGACTTTGATCGTTTCTCACCACCTTCCCATCAGCGTCACCGTGGGAGCTGCTGTCCTCTTTTGTGGCTCTGAGACAGTCTCCTACCTGTTCTCTTCCACCCTTGCCCTCCTGCAGTCTTCTCTCCCCACAAAAGCACGTGAGGTGGCTTTAGAACTCAACCTGTGTCAGTCCCACATCCAAAACCCTCCACAGTGTTCTCACCATGCTTAAACTAAATCCAAGTTTCTCTCCGTCTCTTGACCTGGTCCCTGGCCACTTCTCTGACTCTGTTGCTGCCCTGTCCCCTTGGCTCCTGTGGTCCCAGTGAGTTGTGTCTTGGGAGGTTAAGTGCTTTATATAGATGGGGGAAAAAAGCTGCTGTAGAGCCATCTTATTTATCATTATCATTGTCAACTTTGTCTTTCTTGTCTTCCTCACTCTCTG